>JBBPBX010007727.1:14488-37594 GCA_038048925.1 Garcialebias charrua | reverse complement strand
TGTTTGAAGCAAAATAATAAAAATGTTTACCTTTTTATTCTTGAAAAAAAAATCCCTCTTATTTTCAGTTCAACTTGGTGCAAATCACTACATTCAGGTTTTTCCTCAACGTTTTACAGAAACTCCACACTTTTGTGGGTTTGTTCAGATTATTCAATTTGTTCAGATTGGCTTTTAATTAGTTTTATTTTGCCTTAGGTCACACGTATGTTGTTTTATCTCTCCTTCTGTTTTATCTTTTGTGTTTTTACCATATTTTTCAGACTATAAGGCACATTTAAAATCTTTTAATTTGAAAAAAAAATCAACAGTGGCCTTATGGTACAGTCACACCAAGCAGCGTTTTGAACCTCCAAAAAGCTCCTCACGCACGCAAGTGGACGCACTTGTGAATGCAGCGTGTTCAAACCTGAACGCCAGAAGCCAGAAGCTGCTGGGTGTGTGGGAGGAGCTTACCGGTATACAGAGTCCTGCGCACAGAGTCCTGCACTCCGCCAGGCGAGGAGCTGTTTATTTCCGTCTCTGTCGAGCAGACTTGACTGGTCGTGAAGGAATTGTCGCGAACACACAGCTACAATGAGTTTCTCTTCCATAGTCCACGACCTCGCGGGTCTTTTCTTTTTTTTCGACAAACAATACGTCACATAGTGCGCGCGCACCCTCGTTTCCGCGTCACATAGGGACTCTCCCCCTGACCCCCGCTCTTCTCCCCCGACTCTCCCTGATTGGTTGACACACCAACCAATCGGGTAGAGTTGAGCGGCGTCTGAAAGTTTGAACCGCGAAATCTTCAGCATGTTGAATGCTCGGTTTGGAGGCGGAAGCCGGTTCACGTGCACGGAAAAACGCTTCTCAGCACGCTCAACACGCACGCGACCTGACGCCAGACGCCAGGAGGTGCCTGGAAGCGCGTCCACCATTGACTTTACTGTACATGTAAACTGGACGCTCCTGCTGCCAAAACGCTGCTCGGTGTGAGCACACCATTATAATCCAGTGAAATTTATGTATTAATTCTTGTTGTGCTTACTGACCTCAAACCGATTTATGTGGTACAAGTGAACAATGTTGAGAGTTGTTGTGAATGAGTTCAATAAAATTGAGTTATCTGTTTTGTTTTGCTTAATGCGCCTTATAATCTGAAAAATATGGTATGTCTTATATTCAAAAAAGGCGTTCAATACAAGATCAACTGGACTTTATTTGTAACAGAAGACGTTTCGCTCATCATCCGATGAGCTTTCTCAATTCATTGAGAAAGCTCATCGGATGATGGGCGAAACGTCTTCTGTTACAAATAAAGTCCAGTTGATCTTGTATTGAACGCCTTTTTTGATTTCTCATGTCCTGGATGACTGAGAATCTTCCCCAGCATATGTCTTACATGTATTCTGTAAAGTGCTTTGTGGTTTCTGACCTGTAAAAGGTGATATATATATAAATAAAGTTTACTTACTTCGTCACATATTGTGGTTGTAGATTCTTTTGTTGTTGCAGTGATTGTGAGTTTATTGGTGTTAAACGACTTATAAACTTAAAAGTCCTGAAAGCAGCTCAGATTAAAAAAAAACGACTAAAGAAAAGATCAATAAAATAAAAGTTGAATCCAATGATCAAAAGGAGATTCTGATCAAAGTGCATCCATCTCACAAACACTCTATGAACAAGTTCAAGAAGAAGCTGTTAATTAGAAGTTTTGTTATTTCTTTTATTATTGTTTTATTTAAGTTTTGTTATTGTTGTTGTTTATCTGTTGAGCGCGTCTTCGGCTCGTCTGTCGGAACTGACGCAGTGAGATCAGGTGTGGCTTCTTGGTGGATGATTAAGTTTTCTTTCCAGAGAACAAATGAAAAACAACTGATGACGTCAGTCTGCATCAACAAACATGTCGTCTGCGTCACGTGACAGAAACCATGACACACGTCGGGTCACATGACCCTGCTGCAGCAGACGCTTCCTGACATTTAACACCACAATGAACACACAGACGGGTTGTCCTTCACTTTAATTTAAGATTATTCACAGAAGTTTTAAAACTCACAATTAAAATGTCTTGGTTCCTAAAACATTTGTCAGTTTTCAGTGTTTAAAAGGCTTTTAAAGAGGTTTAAATCTGTAACAAGTGTTTTCTTCTGACAAATCAAATGTTTAAAGTCTTTCAGTCAGCACGTTACAAGGAAACAAGATGAAAACACGTCCCTCCTCCAACAAACAGAATCATTCCTGTTTGACAGAGTCACTGATTAATCCTTTTATATTAAAGTTTATTTATAATGTCGTAAAATAAGAAGTTAGACCAGAAAAAAGGTTCCTAAAGTTTCCGGATTTGGAAACTGAAGCGACAACAGAGAAGAGTTCTGCAAGACGAAGCAAACAAACACGTCGAGTGAGCTTTTAGTAAATCTAAAAAAAAACAAAAAAACTGTAATAATAATAATAATTACGCATTTAATCAAAATTCAGTCACAGCCCCTTGATTCATCGTCTACAAGGAAGCAGAAGTTTTTCATCATAAAACCAAATCAAACAGAAAAACAGGAGCTGATGATCCTATCTATTTTCCCCAGCTCCCCGGGCGCTGACTACGGCCGCTCACTGCACCACCTGGTGGTGGTTGGGTTAAATGCAGAGGCCAATTTCGTCTGTCAAGTATGGGAAACATGTGACAAAAATGTGACATTTATTTTTTATTTTTTTATTTAAAGCTTCAGTTAAAGCTGAACTTTTGAAGCGGTGTGAATAAAACGCTTCAGTTAAAGCTGCACTATGTAACTTTGTAATGCAGTCTGTAACTTTTCTAACAATATATTTTTAACATATTTCTTCACTCTGTCACTATCTACTGACAGACTGATGTTAGACAAAGTAATCTCTGAAAAAAACTATAGTCCCCTTGCTTCTCTATCAGCATTTATAAAAACACTAAAAACACAGAGTGACCCGCCGTTAACCAGCCAATAAAAACAGAGCTTGAATTTGAATTTCAGCAGACCACTGGGAGCAGAGCCATATATGGCTCTGAGGGGGAGGGATCAGAATGCTTTGCCTGTTGAAAATATTTCTAAGTTCTGTGCTCTACAGAAAGTTACACATAGTACCTTTAAAGCTGAACTTTTGAAGCGGTGTAATTAAAATGCTTCAGTTTCATCTCGGCTGCCGGTTGTCACAGGTTCTCACACTAAAAATAAACCCGGCTGTGAAAAGCGTTCTTTCGGTGTTTCCGGTACAAAAACAGTTTGTTTTAACGCCAACAATCACTTCCTGCTCTTCTGGCCCTCCGAGTCCGTTGCTGGTCGGGGAGACGCTCACACGAACTCTCTGGACGCCGTCACGGACCTCACCGGGGAGTACTTGGGTGCGTAGAGGTGCTGGTTCTTCGGGGGGCAGTTCCAGCACAGCAGCCCGCCTCCCATCAGCAGCAGCGCCGTGGCCGCCCAGCCCATGTACAGCGCCGCTCCCATCTCGTACTTCTGCACCGCCAGCAGCGGGTTGTAGAAGTCGCTGATGATGGCGTTAGCAGACCAGGACACCGGGACGAGGCAGAGCACCCCGGAGGTGATGAACAAAACCCCCGAAACGATGCAAGTCTTGGATTTGGAGCCCTCGTCCTCCACGCAGTTGGTGCACTTCCCACCGACGATTGACGCGGCGATGCCGCAGATCCCTAAGATGATGGAGATGATGACCATGGCGCGAGCCGCCTGCAGGTCCTGAGGCAGGGCCAGCATGGAGTCGTACACCTTGCACTGCATCTGGCCCGTGCTCTGGAACACACAGTTCATCCACAAGCCCTCCCAGATGGTCTGCGCCGTGATGATGTTGGCGCCGACGAAGGCTGAGACCTTCCACATGGGCAGGCCGCAGACCACGCAGTCCAGGAGCCAGCCGAGCGCCGCCAGCAGGATCCCCGTCATCTGAACCCCCTGAGAAACCATCTCGCCGGCTTCAGTCCTCACGCACCGAAGGCAAACAGAAACCTGCTGAAACGGTGAGCGTGCACCTTTATAGGCTGCTGTGAGGAGACGGGACAGGGCGATGAGGGTTTGTGGTCCCACGGTCCTCGGCTCCCACTGGCTGGAACATGTTTACCCACAAACAGATCAAGACTGCGCCCTTCAGCCGCGCTGAGCCGCACGCAATCCACAGCTTCAAGGTCGAGTCAACACCAGCAAGAGTCTGGGTTTTATTCTAAAAAAAAGGTTGTTCCTTTAAAAAATGACTAATTTACTCTGTTTAATGCACTTTATGATATAATCTGCCTCCACATGATTTTACCTTTAATCTTAGTTGATACTATCATTGATTTACTTGATTTTATCACTTGTTTTTATTTGATCTTTGATTTTTGTTGCACTTTGTAGCACTTTGAGATTTTCGTTAATGAAAAGTGCGTTATAAATTAAATTCATTATTATTATTATTATTATTATTAATTTATTAAAACACTTAAGGTGTAAATCCTGAGTGACATCACAGAAATGAAGCTGAAACTGAGTTAAACAAGCAGAATAAGGTGAAAAGAGCTAAACTGTAGCTAAAATGATCTAAACTGAAGCTAACGCTAATAAACCAGTAAAAGTGTAGCTAACAGTAACACAAGCTATATAATTGACAAAGCTAGCAAAAAGCTCATATTAGCTAAACTACAGCTCATAAAGAAGTTACATCGTACGTACCTAAACCTTAAATTTTACCACATGGGCAGGTCTACATTGTACCTAAACCTTTCTAAATTTACTAAACAATAGCTAAAAGATCAACTGTGGGGGGGAAACAGCTAAATTCTGAAAGTAAAATCTAAAAAAGCTAAGTCTGGTCCTCTGGACATTCAAAAAACAAAACAAAACTTTGTTTTGTTTTATTTTTTGAATGTTAACCTTTGGAGTCACGACAGTTCAAGATGGCTGCCACAGCAGATCAGAAAAGTAGCTAAAACTAGTCGGTTTAGCAGGTATCGGGGTAAGATTTGGTCTAGTGGCTGAGAGCTGTTCAGCTTTAGCTCCTAGCTTAACACGTTCCCGTTTCCACCATTTTAGATGTGACAGTTTTGTTTCTCGTGCTCTGGACTGATGGCAGAGGTGCCCGCCATCAGTGTTGCCAGATACACATAATTACTCGTTTGAGTCCCCCTCCTTTTCTGTGCTCAACACACACCTCATCTCACCACCTCCCACCTCCCAGAAAGAGCACCTCCCTCAGCACATACCTGTATAGTATACTGTATTAAAATACTAAATTCTTAAAGCGACAATACAATTACGTATCTGGCAACCCTGCTTGGCAGCTGAATGTAAACAGGGTTTTATTGTGTGTATTTTGACGTTTCTATGGAAACAGGCCCTAACGGTGTCTAAACGTGACATGAAGGCAGCGAAACGTGTCTGTTTTCACTTTTTCTCCTCGAGGTTCTCACAGTTAAAACAGATTTCAAGAACCCGAAGAACAAATGAACTAAAGGACAAACAAACCAGTTGAAACCTGTTTAAGTCTGTGAAAAGCACAAAGTGTGCTGCTAGCAGGAAGTAAAAATTGTTTCAGGATTTTTCTTTGTGAGTTTCTGTTAATTATTTTTCTTTTTGTTTTAATTTGGGCTCATGGAACGCACCAAACGATCGGGTCGAACCCCCCGTCTCACCCGAAGGCCAGCGGGTAAAAGAAATGGATCGTAAGAAGATGTGATCGCGTGCTCAAAATATCTATTCAGAGTCTGTTTAAAAAAAACCAAAATTTTCATTCAACCTTTATTTAGTCAGGTAAATCTCATTGAGCCTCGTGGACTCATTTACAAAAGCGACCTGCTACAAACTAAAGAATAATGAACAGCAATGGTACAATTACCTTAAACAATAAACAATAGAAAAACTAGCAAAACATTATAAGGTAGATGTATAAAATCAAGAACAAGAACATATCTGCAATTTTAATTAGTTTAAAACCGTTATCTTTGGAGAAGTGTTCCTACAAAAAGTCAAGCGTTTCTAACCTGACAGTAAATAAAACTGGATTTTTATTTTTATTTTTTATTCTGCTGACAGGTTATGTTCAGGTATTTTTAAAAAAATATTTTTAATAAAATGCAGGTTTTATGGGTTTATTGTTGACTTTGATTTAATTTGAGGACATAAAGTGTGATGTCCAAACCCAAGACTGCTGGAGACACCAGACCTTTGAACGAGAACAGAAGAGGAGGCCGTCGTTTGTCCTCGCGTTTAGCTCGGCTCCACCTTCGGCTGTTTTTGTTGGGAAGCTGTGCTTCTCCATTCTTCACAGAGAGGGGTGGTGTTGCTCGCTCTGTTTTTCATTCTGCAGAGAAAAGTCCAGGTGCAACGCGAGCTACTCATCTCCAACAATGAACTGGTCAATTAGTTTTATCTGTTTATTGCGTCATAAAAGGTGATCACTTCAGCCGGAGAGCAGTTTATCAGAGTTTTGGTTTTGTTTCCTGTTTTTGTTAGACCTCTTGCTCTTACAATTGACTAAAATGTTAATAAATGAATTAAGTTTTTATTCATTAAGTCATAGGGGTGTGAATCTCTGTGTCTGGAGAATCGATTCGATTCCGATTTTTGGTGTCACGATTCAATTCAAAATCGATTTTTCGATTCAGAAACTATTTTTGATTCAGAAACGATTTTTCTATTAAAATGGTCATAAATTTAGTTTCAGTTTTGTAACTGACAAGCTGAAAAGAATAAACAACAATGTAAACAAATGGAACATTTATTTAAAACAATAATTTTAGGTTCCTTATTGTATCAAATTTTTTGCATCGTTTGATATTTATACCAAAAATAGGAACAAATAATACAGGAATGCATTAAATTCTGTAACTTAAATAACCAGTATTAGGCTTTTTGCTCTGTTACTTATAGAAGATTATTGTTTGAATTGATTGTTTGAACTTGTTTTGTTTTTGAAAAAAGGGGCAGATAAAATAAGATTTCTTCTTCTTTCTGCCACCTTTCATTTTATGTATTCTTTCATATACTATGAGATATGGTTTTATTTTCTTTATCTTTTGGGTTTTAATGTAAAATGTTTAAAAAAATAAAAAAAATTTTTATTAAGATAAAAAAATCGATTTTGGGGCTTTTAGAATCAATTCTGAATCGCCAGGACTAAGAATCTAGATTCTTTAAAAAATTTAGTTTTTCTGCACCCCTATTAAGTCATACGTTAAAATCCTAATTATTATTTTTTTTAACCACATCTTCTTTTATGAACACTATGTCACATCTGTAAAGAAACGCACACGCACCTTTTCATCTGAATGTAAACAGAAATAAAACTTTTATTTACAGTTTCACACACACGCGTGGTTTATAACACTTTCAAATGAAATGATATGTAAATGAGTACAAACAACTGAAACGCACAAAAATAAAAGATAAGAGTAAAAAGAAAAAGAAAAAAAATACATGATTCATCAACGTCCCAGAAACATTTTCCTCTCCCGCTCATCGATCACTGTCCGACGCCGCCGTTGGGTTTTGGGTGTGGCTCGCATCTGTTCCTCCTGACGAGACGAAAGGCTGAGGTCTGATCACAAACACGTTAAATCAAGAACAGTCCTATGAACCACAGAGCATCTGGGTCCAGGCTGTCCCCCAGGTGTCCCCCAGGCGTCCCTCAGACGTAGTCTTTGGGGGCGGTGGAGCGGGCCGGAGCTGCGTACTTGGCCGAGAAGTTGTCTTTGGGGGGACAGTTGGCACAGAGGAGCCCCCCGCCCAGGATGAGCAGGGCAGAGGCACCCCAACCGATGAACAGCGACGCCCCGAGCTCACGTTTCATTGAGCTCGACAGCAGCGGGTCGTAGAACTCTCTCACGACAGAGTTGGCCGTCCAGCAAACGGGGATGAGGCACAGGACGCCAGAAATGATGAAGATGGCTCCGGCCGCCACGCACACTTTGGCTTTGGTTCGCTCGTCCTCCACGCAGTTGGTGCACTTGCCTCCGGCGATGCTCAGCAGGATGGCAAAGATGCCGGTCAGGATGGAGATGATCATGAGGGCGCGGGCCGCCTGCAGGTCCTGCGACAGCGCCAGCATGGAGTCGTACACCTTGCACTGCATCTGGCCCGTGCTCTGGACCACGCACTCCATCCAGATGCCCTGCCAGGTGGTCTGCGCCGTGACGATGTTCTGCCCGATGAAGGCCGTCACCCGCCACTGCGGGACAACGCACGTAATAATGGCCCCGATCCATCCGATGATGCCCAGGGCAATTCCCAGGATCTGAAACCCAGTCGATGCCATGCCTCTTCCTGACAGATGTCCTCAACAACGTATGTCCACAAGCGTCTTTGGAAGTCTTGCTCGAGAGGTCCTCAACTGTAAATGTCAGCGTGGGGTTGGAGCGGGATTTTTATACACAACTTGCTCAGGAGGGGCCTGTCGCACGTTAGCCGTGACGTTTTCTCTCTGCCCTGCTCCCATCAGCGGGCATGTGTCATCATGTTGGGTTTTTGTGTGACTCAGGGAACCCTTACAGGTGGACAAGTCCCGCCGTGACTCACCTGTCGAACTCTGCAGCTCACTGGGAAAACAGGAGAAAATAAAAACAGCCGCACCTTTTCTGCTGGCTGATTGAACGTCTGTTGTGACAGAAACCGCCTCTGCTTTCAGATTGAAGTTTTTGAAATTCCCTGATTTAGTGGATTATAACATCTTGTTATTTATGTATAGAGCTCATCATAATACATTGCCTTCTAATATCCCAATGAATTATGTAAAAAGATCCAGTAATTATAATCTTAACCCTTGTGTTGTCCTGCGGGTCAAAAGTGACCCGCTACCATGTTTAGCTATAGAAAAATACCTTAAACTATATTTTTACAACTTGAAATTTTATGACTTTTCCTAAAGTGACCCCATCATTACAAAAAGTGATACTTTGTGTTTGTCTAGGTTTCCATGTGGGCTATACACCACTAGGGTCCAAAGATCGTCCTATGGGTCATTTTTGACCCGTGAATTATAAAGGCATTTAAACACTCAGAAAAAAGTTCAAAGGCCACACACAAACTCTCTCTAACACACACACCCACACCCACACACGCACACACACACACCCACACACACACACACACGCGCGCGCGCGTGCACACGCGCGCACACACACACACACACACACACACATCAAAGACACTAGAACTTGCATTTGACCTGCACCTGCACTCTTGATCTGCAGCTAACCCCTCACATCACACAAGCTGCCAAGCAAAACAAAAAAACAAAAACTAAGAAATAATAAAAACAAATTCAGTATAGAGGATAAAGGTACCCTGAATCAAAGGATCCCTTGTTGGTTCCATGCTGAAGACATGAGTAGACATTTCACTGCCCAACAGGTCCTGGATGAGATATTTTCAGGAGCTCAGGAGGAACAAGAGGATGAAGATGTATCTGAAGAGGAAGATGGGGAGGAATGCAACCCAGAGGATGATGCATCTTCAGATGAAGAAGAAGAGGAAATCCCTCAAGCTGAGAGAGAGACATTTTTGTCAAAGAACGGCAGAATTGTATGGTCCTCAACAACTTCTGACAGCAACCAGGGAAGAACAGCAGCATCAAACATAATAAGGATGACTCCAGGACCAACAAGGTATTCAGCTGCCCATGCCCAGGACATTTCATCCACCTTTCTCCTGTTCATCACACCAACCATGGAAAAAATCATCCTGGAGAATACAAATTTGATGGGCTTCCGGAAATATGGAGAAAATTGGAAAATTATGGATGAGATTGACCTGAGAGGCTACATAGGGCTTTTGATATTAGCAGGTGTATATAGGTCCCGTGGCGAGGCTACATATAGTCTCTGGGATGCAGAGAGTGGAAGGGCAATTTTTCGTGCCACAATGCCGCTGAAAACTTTTCACACTTTCTCAAGAATGCTGCGATTTGACAACCGTGAGTCAAGACCAGCAAGGCGTGTGACGGACAAACTTGCAGCCATCAGAGAAGTCTGGGACAAGTGGGTTGAGCGTCTGCCATACCTCTACAATCCTGGGCCTGAAGTCACAGTAGATGAGCAGTTGGTTCCATTCAAAGGTATTTTTTTTATTTTCATATATGCAATGTTACTTACCTGAAATATTTTTTATTTTATTTTATTGTGATGTAAAATCCTTGATTCATGCAGTTTTCTGTGACACACTCAGTGATTGTAATCTTTTTTTTTATCAACAGGTTGCTGTCCTTTCCGGCAGTATATGCCAAGCAAGCCAGCAAAATATGGCATCAAAATATGGGTGGCCTGTGATGCAAAATCCAGCTATGCATGGAATATGCAAGTGTACACAGGGAAGCTGCCGAGTGGAGCACCAGAGAAGAACCAGGGGATGCGGGTTGTGCTTGAATTGACAGTTGGACTGAGGGGGCACAATGTCACATGTGACAATTTTTTCACCTCCTATGAACTCGGCCAGCAGCTCCTGAAAAGGAAGATGACCATGGTTGGCACCGTTCGGAAGAATAAGCCTGAACTCCCCCCTGCACTCCTCGCAACAAGAGGCAGAGCGGTCTTCTCATCAAAGTTTGCCTTCACTCCCACCACCACTCTTGTTTCTTATCTTCCAAAACGGAACAAGAACGTGGCCCTGCTGAGCACACTGCACAAGACGGCTGACATCAGTGATCGTGAGGACAGGAAGCCAGCCATCATCCTCGACTATAACTGCAATAAAGGAGGTGTGGACAACCTTGACAAGGTTACTGGAACGTACAGCTGCAGAAGGATGACTGCACGCTGGCCCCTGGTCATCTTCCATAACATCATTGATGTGTCCTCATATAATGCCTTTGTGATATGGCAGGAGATCAACCCGACCTGGATGTCGGGGAAGAAAAACAAGAGAAGGATGTTCCTTGAGCAGTTGGGAAAGGCTCTTGTCACCCCGTGCATTGAGAGAAGGGAGCGCCTGCCCCGCACAGAAGCCTCTGCAGCCATTGTGGAAGCTGTTCAGAGAGCTGAATCTTGTCCTGATCCACCTGAGGCTGCAGCTGGGTCAGTCAAAAGAAAAAGGTGCCAGTTCTGCCCCTGGAAGAAGGACTGCAAGACAAAAGCTGTGTGCTGCACATGTGAGAAACACATCTGCAAAGCCCATTCTCACGTTCACACATACTGTCCTACATGTGATAAATATAGTAGAAGTTGAAAATTGTTCACAAAATCAAGCAACATTTTGTTTGATAAATAAATGGTTTCTTCATCGTGGAAAATTGATTTTGGATTTAAAGTTCAATAAAGCTGCTTTAGTTTGGGTCTTTGGAAGTGCGGGTCATTTTTGACCCGTAGGACAAGGGGAGTCAACAGAATGTTAAGATCGCACAAGGGTTAAGGGGAAATATGTTTTTGTTAAACCGCAATTCAGAACCAGTTTGAAGGGAAGATCTACTACACTAATTCAAGGAGTTGGACTGTGGAACGATTTGGAGTTAGATGTTAAGGAAGCTAAATCAATCTCGGTATTTAAGAAACAGGTAAAAATCCATATGCTTAAAAAATATATATGATTGTACTTCATGAAAGCTGTTAGGTATTTGAAATATTGCTTGAGTTGTTTACTTGTTTTGACAATTTTTTGAATTTGTTTATTTGAATGGTTTATTAGATAAATAAGGAGCAGATTATATAAGATTATTTCTTCATCTGCTGCCTTTCATTTTATATTTACAATGTTTTGTAATTACAGATATGTTAATTGTTATGTTATGTATTTTTATTTTGTTATGAAATGAATAAAGACTTCTAAAAAAATAATAATAATTAGAGTTAATCAAAGATTTATTCCACACTCTGCCACCTATAGAAACGTTGTCGGGATATTTATGGCACAAAGTGAGTCATTCCTAACGCCCACTGATGTCTGAAGTTTCACATCCGCTTTTTCCTTTTTTCCTTTTCAAGACAATCATCAAGTTTCTTCTGATGGTTAATTTGAAAACCTCTGGCCTTTTCTTACCCGACGACAGGAAGTTTGTTCTGTGAAGCACTTTTAGAGTCCAACATGTTCGAGGCACCGTCTCTAAATGAAATGAAGATCCGTGCGGTTGAGTTTTACCATTAACAGCATTCAAACCAAACATTGATTATGTTGTTAAATTAAAGTTTGTGCTTCCATAGAAGTAAGTCCTACAGCTTTATAATAATAAGAGCTAAAAAAAACCACCTTCTTTTGTTGTTTAAATAAAACTTTTTAAAAACACTTTAAAAACACCACCGTTGTTTAAAGTGACACGCACTGATAAAAATACATCAAACTATGAAATCGATTAAAACAATAAAGAAAACGAGTCAACCGTTAAAAACAATAAGACAACAAACACCTCAAGCTGAGTGCGTTAAAAAAATTATTGTGTAAAGATCATCGACTCACTGTGGTCGCCATGGTTACCGTCATGGTTACCATGCTGACCCTGTGGTAGCCATAGACCCGTATGGTTGCCATGGTTACCATACATGTTAACCATGTGGTAACCATGGTAACAATACATGTTGACCCTGTAGTAACCATACATGGGGTGGCCGTGGCATAGTGGTAATGGCAGTCGTCCCCCGATCGGAAGGTTGGAGGTTCGAATCCCGAGTTCCCACACCATGTGTCGTTGTGTCCCTGGGCAAGACACTTAATCCAGAGTTGCTCCCGGTAGGACTGGTTGGCGCCTTGCATGGCAGACTACCGCTACCGGTGTATGAATGTGTGTATGAATGGGTGGATGGCTGGTGCTGTAAAGCGCTTTGGGGCCCCTCATAGGGGGCTGGAAGGCACTATAAGTGAGCTCCATTTACCATTTACCATGTGGTAACCATGGTAACAATATGTGTTGACCCTGTGGTAACCATGCCCACGTATGGTTGCCATACATGTTGACATGTGGTAACCATGGTAACAATACATGTTGACCCTGTGGTAACCATGGTAACAATACATGTTGACCTTGTGGTAACCATGGTAACAATATGTGTTGACCATGTGGTAACCATGGTAACAATATAATAATAATAATAATAATAATAATAATGAATTCCATTTATAATGCACTTTTCATTAATAAAAATCTCAAAGTGCTACAAAGTGTAACAAAGCAAAGATCAAAATAAAACAAGTGATAAAATCAAATAAAATCAATAATAATATCGACTAAGATCAAAGATAAAATCATGTGGATGCAGATTAGGCTTGCTTAAAAAATAAATAAAATAAAACAAGTGATAAAATCAAGTAAAATCAATAATGATATCAGCTAAGATCAAAGATAAAATCATGTGGAGGCAGAATAGGCTTGCTTAAAAAGAAAAGTCTTTATGCTGCTTTTAAAGTCAACCAGTGACTGTGGAGCTCTCAGGTCGTCAGGGAGGGAGTTCCACAGGCGGGGGGCAGCCACACAGAATGCTCGGTCTCCCATGGTCCTCAATTTGGTCCGAGGAATATGAAGGAAATTACTGTTCTGTGATCGTAGAGACCGGGTGGATGAATATGGTGCAAGAATGTCCTTTAGATAGTCAGGTGAAGTGCCGTGCAAGCATTGATGGGTAATGAGAGCAGTTTTGTACTGAATTCTGTAGGTGACAGGAAGCCAATGGAGGTTATGGAGAATGGGTGTAATATGTTCAAATTTACGAACTCTCAACAGAATCCTTGCTGCACTGTTTTGAATGTATTGAAGTTTCTGAAGGTTTTTGCCAGGGATACCAATAAACAGGGAGTTGCAGTAGTCGAGCCTGGAGGAGACAAAGGCATGGACGAGTTTCTCAGCATCAGGAAAAGTCAGAGATGGGCGAAGTCTGGAGATGTTTCGAAGATGGAAGAAGCAGGTTTTAAACAGATGCTTAATGTGATTTTCAAATGTAAGATGAGAGTCCATTTTTATTCCAAGATTTGTAACAGAGGTGGAGAGGG
This sequence comes from Garcialebias charrua, assembly GCA_038048925.1. Taxonomy (NCBI): domain Eukaryota; kingdom Metazoa; phylum Chordata; class Actinopteri; order Cyprinodontiformes; family Rivulidae; genus Garcialebias; species Garcialebias charrua. The sequence continues at coordinate 23,690 of JBBPBX010007727.1, read as the reverse complement.
GGATGTCTTGACCAGAGAAGGAGATTGTTGTTAAAGTTGATGTTTGTATCTGGTGAGGGGTGCCAATCAATATGGCCTCAGTCTTCGAGCAGTTTAATTGAAGAAAATTCTGATTCATCCATGCCTTTATTTCCTCCAGGCAGGCAGAGAGAACAGTGAGTGAAGACGGAGATAGGGATGATGATGATGTTCCAGTCCTGATGTAAAGCTGTGTGTCGTCGGCATAGCAGTGAAAAGAAATGTTGAACTGATTGATAATTTGACCTAAAGGCAGCATGTAGAGGGAAAACAGCAGGGGCCCCAGAACTGACCCCTGAGGGACACCACAGGAGACACCGACTGTCTGGGAAGTGGCATTGCCAAGGCTAACACATTCCAGCCTATTGGAGAGGAAAGAATTGAACCAGTCCAGGACAGTGTCACAGAGACCGACCTCCACATGAAGACGGTGGAGGAGGATACTATGGTCCACAGTGTCGAAGGCTGCAGTGAGGTCAAGGAGGACAAGGATGGAGGGAGAACCAGTGTCAGCAGCCATGAGGACATCATTTGTTACTCTCAGCAGTGCAGTCTCAGTACTGTGAGCTGCTCTGAATCCAGACTGGAACTTCTCATACAGAGAGTGTTGCTGTAGGTGGTCCTGCAGCTGAGCAGCAACTGCTTTCTCCAGCACTTTGGACAGAAATGGGAGGTGGGAAATTGGGCGGTAATTAGAAAAAATGTCGGGATCCAAATTAGATTTTTTCAGAAGAGGCCTAATGATGGCAGTTTTTAGAGGCAATGGAACATGACCAGATTGTAGAGACTTGTTTATTATTTGTGTGATTAATGGGCTTATTGCAGAGTGATTGGATTTTATGAGAGACGAGGGGAAGGGATCCAGGGCGCAGGATGAAGGCTTCATTTTCTTGAGGATGGTCTCCACCTCACTCTGAACGACTTCATCAAAGCTGCTCAGGGTCCCAGAAAGCAGACGGGTAGATGGCACACTAAGATCAGGGAGGTTGTGGAGCTGAGATCTGATAGTGTCAACTTTGTTTTTAAATGATGAGAGGAACAGGTTGCATTTTTGAACAGAGTCCTCATGAGTTAGTTTAATGGGATTAAGCAGATGAGTTATTGTGGAGAAGAGCTGTTTAGAGTTTCCAGGGCAGGTGTTGATGATGTTGGAATAATATTTGGAGCGTGCTTCTTTAAGAGAATAGGCGTACGCTTTCTGATGTTCTTTGTACGCTTGCTTATGTACCGAGAGACCAGATGATTTTACACGTCTCTCAATAGCACGGCCAGTTGAAAAAAAACGGTTAAAGATCTTAAAAGCCATTGTAGACATTTAAACTCTGGATCAGGGGTCGGGAACCTATGGCTCGCGAGCCATATATGGCTCTTTTGATGGCTGCATATGGCTCGCAGACAAATCTTTAATAATGAAAAAAAAAAGCGATACAAATATAAAACATAGCCGCGGGTGACTGGAGCCAATCACAGCTCTCCGCGGGTGACTGGAGCCAGTCGGATAATGCGTCACGGACACGAGAGGAGACGTGATCAGGAAGTAAACATCCCTCCTAGCAGCTAGCTTAGCTAGTTGTGGAAACCCTGTGACGAAGATGGCGGCTAAACAAAAGGCTCAAATATAAAGCGGCACTTCGACACACGCCATGCTGCCTTTGCATCAAAATATCCTGTGGGGGACAGCAGGAAAAAAGCATGTGAAGAGCTACTGGGCAGAGTGCAAGCAGGTCAGCAGCACCTCACATTAATGGTAAGAAATACTTTATCACTGTTAACAACAGCATAACAATGTTATTAAAAAGCATTCAGAGACTTAAAGTACTTTAAAAGTGTTGGGCTTCATAAAATGTACACATTTACTTGTTTTTAGTTTTAAAAATATTGTACGGCTCTCACGGAATTACATTTTAAAATATGCGGCGTTTATGGCTCTCTCCGCCAAAAAGGTTCCCTACCCCTGCTCTGGATGATGTTTCTGCTGTGAAGTCCTAAAGTGCATCAGTGTCCCCAAAAGTCCATCGTCGTCAATGGGGACACTTCTGAGCTTTGTGCACTTTTTCTTTTTTTAAACAAACCCCAGAGGTCAGAGGACCGATCCAGCTGCACGTCCTGAAGGATGGTTTGCATCGTTTCTACAACCGCGACCAATTGAACAGAATTCAGTGTTCCTGCGCCGGCGTCCTGAGTAATCACTGATGACTATGTAAAGGGGCCGAGATGGTGTAGAGGCAGGGCAGCCGGCTCAGGACCGGAAGGTCCCGGGTTCGATCCCCGGTCACTGCATACCCGTTATGTCCATGGGCAAGACACTTAACCCCGAGTTGCTCCCGGTAGGTCCGGCAGCGCCTTGCATGGCAGGCTACCACTACCGGTGTATGAATGTGTGTATGAATGTGTGTATGGTTGGTACTGTGAAGCGCTTTGGGGCCCCTCATAGGGGGCTGGAAAGCGCTATATAAGTAAGCTCCACTTACCATTTACCATTTATGTGAGAAAGTTCATCTCGTCCAACTTATCATCTATTTTCACTTAAAGGGGACCACATATAGGTCTTTAAAATTTTTATGTTATGTCTGTGTGCTATCTTGACAACATTAATTCATTTTAATACACAAAATAATTCTTAGATAATCAATTATACCCTTTTTAATTCTGCCATTTTTAACTTTCGTTTTGAACGACCGGTTTCTGATACTGAGTTCTGAAGTCCACGCCCTTCAACGATCTGTTTACGCCCTCTGTAACAGCCAGTATCTGTAATGTGTTGTTGTTTTAAAATTAGCTCTTTTTTTATTACTCATTTGACTTACTGTTAGTGCTAGCTTAAGATAACTTACCGAAACCCGTCTGAGCGCGCCGCAATTTGCTGCTCCTTTTAGCATGAGACCACCCGAATCCGATGCTAATGTTAGCTTGTTCCTCTTCCGGTGTTCGCCAGCTCCGCTCGTTGCACGCGGAGATTTTGGGAGTTATCGCTGTTCCAGTCAAGACAACACAAAGTTCACCAAGTGTCTCCCGTAAATTAATCCGTAAGGAGAAGGTCCTCGCTGCTGCGAGGCTCCATCGCGCCAGAAGCAGTGTCCCGTTGCCGCCGGTCCCTACGCCGGGGGTCCGCTCGTTTAATTTTTGCCGGCTGCGCGTTGGGAGCGATCGCAAATACACTAAAAATTGAACTAAAACATAAAAATAACAATTATACTTTATTTATAAAGCCATTTAAAAAAACACAGCTGCAACAAAGTGCTGTACACATGAAATTAAGAACATATAAACAAAAGATGAGATGAAATCATGAAAAACAACAGTCATGTGTTTAATACAGAAGTGGGTTGAGCCTAACCAGGGGTTGCTAGGTGAGGGGCTGGACTCAGGTTTGAGGTGGTTGGCTGCGGTTTGTGACGTCACAAACCGCAGGAAGTGGGAAACGAAGTGTATTTATCAAAGATAAATAAATCTACTTAGAGTAAATAAACCACTGGGTGCATTTTTTTGGCCTTAGGACTGTTTTTTTATGAAGTAAATACCCAAAGTTGAGTAAAAAAAACATTAAAAAGTGAATTTTGAATATGTGGTCCCCTTTAAATTAAAATAAAAAAACAGTTACAGTATTCAACATTCGAGCAAAACACTTAGAGCAGAAGAATCCAAAAGTTCATCAGGAGATATCTGCTGTGTTTTAAACTCAAAGGCAGTTTTGATTCAAATGTTTTCATCCACCATAAAATCATCTCTGATGAACTTTAAATATTCTGGCTCTTCATGATATGTTTCATGATATGATTCTGTTGGAGTCAGCCTCTCCACCATCACAGACATCTACACCTCCAGATGCAGGAAGAGGGCCACCTGCATCATGAAGGACCACACTCACCCAGCACACACACTTTTTGCCCCACTCCCCTCAGGAAGGAGGTTGAGGAGCATCAAATGTAGAACCACTAGACTGAGGAACAGCTTCTACCCTGAGGCTGTTAGACTCATGAATAAATAACCAGAATAATCACTGTGAAATATCACATCATGTTGCTGCTGATCTGTTTCTTGTTGCTGTGTTCATTCGTGTTCATCTGCTCCCACAGACTCATGTTCGTGCTGCTGTTTGGAGTAATGTTTTCTATGATATTAGTGCTTAGTGTATTTTTAGTTGATGTTTTCTTAGTTCATATCTTAGATGTTATTACTGTTTTTCTTTTACATTTTGTTGTTGGATGTAACTGGGACCCTGTGTACATAATCTCGTTTCATCACATGTACCACATGTGGTGCAAATGACAATAAAGAATCTCTGACTCTGACTCTATGTATAAAACTGTCTGAACCCAACAGTGATCAAACAAACGGAGGAATATCTTCTAACGAGGCTGTTTCTTCACAGCAAGGACCTACCGGTACTTTAAATGCAAAAAGAGAAATGTGCTGACCTTGTTGTGACGTCCTTTAAGGGCGAAGAACAAGGAGGACCGTCTTAAGGGCGAAGAACAAGGAGGACCGTCTCCGTGTGCAGTCCAGGTCCAGGTCCAGGTCCAGGTCCCTGTTCGGTTTATCTGCAGCTTTTCATCCAGAGCAGTGAGAGCCCATCAGGTGGGAGAGGCTGAGGAAACGGCAAAAACACAATCTCATCTAGAGGGACCGGTGAGAGGCTCCGGGAGGTACAGAGAGAACCTGATGGTCTCAGAAATGAATAGAGCCTGTGTTTGAGTGCCAGAACTTCTTTTAGGACCATAATACCTCTTTTTTTATCCAAGGTGGCAACACTGAAGGGCCTGGCTAAGAAGATTGGGTTCCCTGCATGTAAGAAGGCACGGAGGAATTTTCACAATTAAGACGGCGAGGACAGATTGTTTCAGGCGAGGTCAGCCCGATGTGAACGTTCCTGCAGGAGATCACTAAGTTGGCCCAATAAGGCGTAAATGGACATTTGAAAAAACTGAATTACATTAAGTAATTAAGAAGTGGCCAAAGCTGAAGTGGCTGGAATCGCATTTAAAAAAAAGGAATATCACTTTTAAAAAAAATCTGAATTACATGAGAAAAAAACAGAAATACATAATTTTTTAATTATTCCGTTTTTTTTATTTTTTTTATTTTTTTTAACGTAATTTCGTTTTTTCTAATGCGATTCCGTTTTGTTTGAATATAATTCCTTCCACTTCCGCATTGGCTTAATGTAATTCTGTTTTTTCTAATGTTCATTTACACCTCAGGGCCACCGTACGGGGTGGTCCTAAGGTGTAAATGAACATTTGAAAAAACAGAATTACATTTGAAAAACAAACAAACACAACAACATTTGAAAAAACTGAATTACATTAAGTAATTAAGAAGTGGCCAAAGCGGAAGTACTGGAATTGCATTAAAAAAAGGAATATCACATTTAAAAAGAATCTGAATTACATAAGAAAAAAAAAACGGAAATTATATCATTTTTGAATTATTCTGTTTTTTTTTTTTTTTTTTAAACGTAATTTCATTTTTTCTAATGTGATTCCATTTAGTTTGAATATAATTCCCTCCACTTCCGCATTGGCTTAATGTAATCTGTTTTTTCTAATGCTCGTTTACACCTCGGGGCCATCGTAGATCACTGCATATTTTACTGAAACATCTAAAACACGAATAACTTGAATTAACGTTTAAACATTTGGTGTTTTGCAGTTAGCTCTGTGAAGCAAATTATGTTTTAGACTTTTTTATGTAAAAAAAAAAACATTCAGGCAAATGTGAATTGATGGTGTTTGTTGTCAGCTTCGACTGAGAAGACAGAACAAATCCTGCAGGAGCAGCTCGGTGAGAAAGCGCCCGAGGGAGGCAGAGGGACAAGTGTCAGCAGGTAATCCGAGGCAAGCCCAGGCGTCGGAGTAACGGCTGACTTTGGCTTTGTCTCAAGAGTCAAAGCCTTCAGTCCCTTCAGGGCGTCGAGCCAACCGGAGCGCTGCGGCGCAAACAAAGCACCAGGTTCTGAATCAGGTCACACGAGCAGACAAAACACATTCAACGTTTCAGTTTTGTTCATTACAGTTGCTATAAGAATACTGTAATCGTCTTTTTGACCTAATTCTGCTTTCAGGGTTTTCTAGTGTCCATCTTCTACGCATCTGTAGTCAGGTCATGGAGGCTACAGGTCCAGGAGAGACCCAGACCTTCCTGTCCCCTGGGGGACCCCAAGCTGTTCCCAGGCCATAGAGGATCTATTATAATCCCTCTGCAGAGATCTGGGTCTGACCCAGGACCTCTTACCAGTGGGACAGGCCTGGAAAACCAATAAAGGAGGAGTCCAAATCAGGAGCCCGAACCACCTCAGCTGACTCGTTTCAACGTAGAGGAGCTCACACCTCCCGATCTCCAAGGCTGAGCCCGGCCAACCTAAGGAAGCTTCTTGTGTTAGACTTATTAGAAATACTTCTACAAATATTTCTTTAAAACATCTTCAGTTGATCCAAAATGCTGCTGCCAGAGTCTTAACTGGAGTTACTGGGAGAGATCATATCTCCAGTTTTAGCTTCTCTCCACTGGCTCCCTGTCAAATCCAGAACTGAATTCAAAATCTTACTTCTAACCTACAAAGCTCTCAACAACCTAGCTCCATCTTATATTACAGATCTTATTGTTCCATATTTTGCTAACAGAGCACTTCACTCTCAGACTGCAGGTTTACTTGTGGTTCCTAGAGTTTCCAGCAGCAGAATGGAGGAAGATCTTTCAGTTCTCAGGCTCCTCTCTTGTGGAACCAACTTCCAGTTTCTGTCCATGAGGCTGACACATTGTCCAGTTTGAAGACTGGGATTAAGACTTTTCTTTTTGATCAATCCTATAGTTAGTGTTGGCTTGTTCTGCTGCTATAGACTTAGACTGCTAGAAGACAAACTGTCCTCAACTCCTTACATGAATTGTTAAAAGTGAATAGTTTTCATTTCATATTATTTCTATCTTAACATGATTCTTGACCTGTAGGGGTGTAACGATACACAAAACTCACGAGACGAGACGAGACGAGAAAATCACAGATCTCGCGAGAACGAGACGAGATTTTAACATTAGTTCAAGAAAACTTCAAAGATCGGTTTTATGCCGCAAAAAGGCTTTTATTCTGTTTTAACATGTATTACAAACCCAACTGATGTCTTCATTTTACTGATTGAATCTCCTTAGACCTTAGAACGTTCAACTTTGTTAAAAAAAATAGATATTCACGCAGGACTTTCCAAAAATTGAACATAAATATCCGCATCAGCGCTGAATCTGCAGCCGTCACTCACCAGTGTTGCCAGATTGGGCGGTTCACCGCGATTTTCCTTCTGACTTTTGCGGGTAAAGAGTGCTTTGGGTGGGTGGGACTCTATCTGGCAACACCGGTCACACCGGTGTTTACACGCGTGTCTTTACATTCGGGGCAGCGTCGGCAGCGCCGGGACCCTCCATCAATGTAGAGGCGTCTGCGGGCGGCACCGGGACCCTCCATCAGTAGTTGGGGCGTCTTCTATAGCAACTTCATCCGGCGAAGCCATGCTGTCCGTGACGCTGACTTGCTAGGGGCTCTGCTAGCGCTAGCATTAGCATCTCGCGAGACAACGTTACCTCTCAACGAGAGATATCGCGGGAGTTTAATATTGCGAGATCTCGTACAACGAGATCTCGTTACATGCCTATTGACCTGCCATTGTGTATCTGTTCCTCTCAAACCCAGCCGGTCGAAGCAGATGTTGCTTGTTCTGAGCCTGGTTCTGCTAAAGGTTTCTTCCTCATGAGGGAGTTTTTCCTTTCCACTGTCGCCTTCATGCTTGTTCAAGATGAGTTCTGTGATGGAGTTAAACTCAAAGCAGTCTGCTCCTCAGATAAATAATGTTAAATTATTGTTTTTATATATGAATGTTTCTGTTCAGTCCCTGAGACGGCTTCTGCTGTGACTTGGCGCTTTATAAATAAACTGAATTGAATTGAACTTATTAATATTTGTTCATTATTTCTTCATTTTATCAGCTTTCAGTTGGCTTCTCTTTCTGCAGCTTTGGAAAAAGACATCCCAGTCTGGAACAATGTGCTTTGACTTCTGGTAACAGGAACTCAAACTGAATGAACAAAACAAAAATTAACTGTTCAAAATGTCCCCGCAGACAATGAGCTGTTGGTGAAACAAGTGGTAAAACTACGGTGGGCGACGGGTGCAAACATGCTGCAAACGGCAAAACGCGTAGCAAATACATGTATGACACAAACTCAAAAACATGCAAACACAAAAACAAATGCAAATACAGTACAAAAAACACACTGCCCCTAGTGGTCTGGAGCACTTCTGTTTTTGTGGAGCGAGTTTGCAGCCGTTTCTCTGTTTACAGCTGTTTCTCTTTTTGCAGCGTTTCACTGTTTGCAGCCTTTCACTGTTTGCAGCATTTCACTGTTTGCAGCCGTTTCTCTGTTTACAGCTGTTTCTCTTTTTGCAGCGTTTCACTGTTTGCAGCCTTTCACTGTTTGCAGCCTTTCACTGTTTGCAGCATTTCACTGTTTGCAGCTGTTTCTCTTTTTGCAGCGTTTCACTGTTTGCAGCCTTTCGCTGTTTGCAGCATTTCACTGTTTGCAGCGTTTCTCTCGTTTGCAGCGCTTCACTGTTCGCAGCTGTTTCACTGTTTGCAGCATTTCACTGTTTGCAGCTGTTTCTCTTTTTGCAGCGTTTCACTGTTTGCAGCCTTTCGCTGTTTGCAGCATTTCACTGTTTGCAGCGTTTCTCTCGTTTGCAGCGCTTCACTGTTCGCAGCTGTTTCACTGTTTGCAGCATTTCACTGTTTGCAGCTGTTTCTCTGTTTGCAGCGTTTCACTGTTTGCAGCGTTTCAGTTTCACTGTTTGCAGCGTTTCACTGTTTGCAGCGTTTCACTGTTTGCAGCTGTTTGCATGTTTTTGAGTTTGCGTGTGTTTTTCGTGTTTGCATTTGTTTTTGTGTTTGCGTGTTTTTGAGTTTGCGTCATACATGTGTTTGCTGCGCGTTTTGCCGTTTGCAGCGCGTTTGCACCCGTCGGCCACCGTATAAAACCCAGTAGAGTTCTGCTCAGTCAGACGCTGCAGCAGAACCAACACTCAGAGTTTAAACGGGTCACAGAAAGTCGGACTTTACACGTTTAAGAGAGACTCTACTTCCTCAGACGGCTGAGACGAGCCGGTCTGAGAAGCTCAGTCCTCACCTCGTTCTACAGGTGT
>JBBPBX010007727.1:0-11517 GCA_038048925.1 Garcialebias charrua | reverse complement strand
TTTGAATTCCTTTAATATCTGTGGGATGTCATGGCAGCTCATTTATCTCCTCAACAATGAAAATAATTACCGGTATTTTCCATTTAAATGAATAAAATACAATCACTGCACCTTTCATGCTTTATTTCTCTGCCGCTTTCGTGCATTTTAAAGACCCCCCCTCCCCCAGCCCTTGATTTATTTTATCCAACGTCGTCGTTTTTGAAGTTACAACTAGTTGAAGAATCTTTGAACGGGTGCAATTATCTCCTAAAATATCCTTTAAAAAAAATAATAATCTGGTGAACAATGGAGTCGTTGAGTTTGCACAAGCCAGCTTCACCACTAATTAACAAAAGTCACCAGAGGTCAAAGGTCAGGGCTGCGGCTCATCCAGACTTCAAACACAACCTGAGGTGGGTTTACAGAGCGTAAAAACGAGCAACAGTTAAATCTACCGACTAGCCGAAGGACTGAGCTCTGAACAGATGTGTACATAGTATTTATCTTTTTTATTTAAAAAAAACTGAGATTAGAAAATGTAATGCCGTTAGAATGACACAAGCTCCCAGAAGCCCATTATTTATATTGTTGCAGTAAATAAAACGGCTTCATCTCTGCTAGTGCTTACAGGCAGGTGGAGCCCTTTTAGCTGAGTTTAGCTGTTTGAACTGAACTGTCTGTTTCAGCTCATGAATAACTTCTCAGAGTAAACATTGCTCATGGATTATAATTTGTGACATCAGGTACATGAACATCAAATTTGATGCAAACCATGTTTTAAAGCATGTTTTTAGTAAAGCTGGTGGTAATGAGAATAATATTCTGCTTTCAGCTACAGCTTGGCAGCTTTGGATTCTGCTAATTTTAGCTTTCACTAACAGTTAACGTTAATGATGTTTAACTATTTACCCTTTTTTGGGGCTAATTTTAGTTTTACTTTGCTTAACTGTTTTGTTACCTTTACCATCTGTTGTTTGTATTTTAGCATGGGTTCTGTTAATTTCAGCATATGTTTAGCCAATGTCAGCTACATTTTTGCTTTAGCATATGCTATTATCTTTATTTAGGGAACTTCGGCATCTGTCTTGCTCATTTTAGTTATACTCTATTGGTTTTAGCTATAGTTTAGCAAATGTTTTGCTTCTTTTAGCTACTTCTTTCTAATTTTAGCATCTCTGCCAGTCACTTTTGCTTCTTGTAGCATGTGTTTGGGATCAGTTTAGCTACTTTTTCTACAGTTTTGCAAACTTTTGCTTTTACCATAGTTCTATTTTAGCTTTAGTTTTAACAACCGTATTTTTTTTGTCTAGCCCATTTTAACTCTGCTTCGTTTTTTTTAGCTGCACCTATTTTGCTATTAGCTCCTTTTTTGTGTGAATTGTCATTTTGGCATCTGCTTAGCTAATTAGATAATTTTACCATCTGGAAACTTCAGCTTGTGTTCTGCTGTCATTTGTTTTAGCATTTGTTCAAATAATTTTAGCTGCTGTTTTGATAAATTTATCTGTTTCACCATTTTTTTGTGACTGTTTTGTAGTTTAGCTTTAGCATATGCATAGCCAATTTTAGCATCTCTTTTGCTTCTTGTAGCATGTGTTTGGGATCAGTTTAGCTACTTTTTCTACAGTTTTGCAAACTTTTGCTTTTACCATAGTTCTATTTTAGCTTTAGTTTTAACAACCGTATTTTTTTTGTCTAGCCCATTTTAATTACTGCTCTGCTACTTTTTTAGCTGCACCTATTTTGCTATTAGCTCCTTTTTTGTGTGAATTGTCATTTTGGCATCTGCTTAGCTAAGCTAATTAGATAATTTTACCATCTGCAAACTTCAGCTTGTGTTCTGCTGTCATTTGTTTTAGCATTTGTTCAAATAATTTTAGCTGCTGTTTTGGTAAATTTATCTGTTTCACCATTTTTTTGTGACTGTTTTGTAGTTTAGCTTTAGCATATGCATAGCTAATTTTAGCTACTGTTTTGCTAAATACACCAGCTGTTTAGCTAACTTTAGTTTCTGGCATGCTGCTTTTAGTTTTTGCTTTAGATAATTTCAGCTATTATTTTACTTTTCTAGCTCATTTTAGCACCAGTTTAAGCTCATTTTAGCTTTCTGTTCTAATGCTTTTAGCTTTTGTTTTAGATAATTTTAGCTATTGTTTTACTAAATACACCAGCTGTTTAGCTAACTTTAGTTTCTGGCATGGTGCTTTTAGCTTTTGCTTTAGATAATTTCAGCTATTATTTTACTTTTCTTAGCTCATTTTAGCACCAGTAAAAGCTCATTTTAGCTTTCTGTTCTGCTGTTTTTAGGTTTTGTTTTAGATATTTTTAGCTATTGTTTTACTACACTAGCTGTTTAGCTAACTTTAGTTTCTGGTATGCTGCTTTTAGCTTTTGTTTTAGTTAATTTTAGCTACTGTTTTACTAAATACACCAGCTGTTTAGCTAACTTTAGTTTCTGGTATGCTGCTTTTAGCTTTTGCTTTAGATAATTTTAGCTATTATTTTACTTTTATTAGCTAATTTTAGCACCAGTTTAAGCTCATTTTAGCTTTCTGTTCTAATGTTTTTAGCTTTTGTTTGAGATAATTTTAGCTATTGTTTTACTCCTCTTAGCTACAGTTTTGCTCATTTTAGCGTCTGTTTAGCTAATTTTAGCTATCGGTAATCTGTTTAGCTGCTTTAAGATTCTAGCTACTATCCTACAGCTTTAGCTTGTGCTCTGCTCATGTTAGCTTGTGTAACTTTACCCTCTGTAAGCTGATTTTAGCACTCCTGCTTGTGAATTAAATGCTTCTTGCTGCTGGTGCAGGTTTTTCCTGGCAGGGGGAGCCATGTTAGCTTCAGTTCTTGTCTGAACCCGCCTCAGAAACTTCATGTTTTTAGCTTGTTGCTGTCAGAAGAACCACGAGTGTTCAGTTTTAGGGAGTAGCCGGCCCTCGCTCGTCGTTAAACGCGTTTCTTTTCTGCAGAAAACAAAAAACGTGAAGCAAACAACCAAACGTTGGACCGAACATTAAACAAGTTAAGGCGTGTTAAAATTATCTTTTACGATCCATTAAACTACACTAACGTGAAAAACTTGGTGTCTTGTTCTGAGATTGGCATTTAAACAATTAACCCAAGTTTTACAATTATTTCTCCAACCCTCCAACCTTTTTGCAGGTGAAATAAAGTGTGGAATGTTAACTTTATTTTAATCAGCGTTCATCGTTTCAGGGTTTCACAACATTCGCAGCAGGTGCAGCAACCTGCCTGGACCGTTTCCTGGAAACAGTCGTGTTGCTGCTTGCAGGGCGCCTTCACATCCAGAGCCGTGGGAGTGGGATCCGGTCCGACCGGTTCTGAAACGTTGAGTTTGTTTTTTAATTCTCTGGTAATTTCTCACTAAGATCCAAGGAGGTCTGAGCAAACAGAAAAACACGTGACCGAGAGTTTGAATGGTCTGACTGCCTTTAACGTGATCATCGACATAACGGTTTACCTGTGTGTGTCTGTTAGTAAAATATCTCTGGATGAATATTAATTTTCAACATTTTTAAGTCAACTCAGTTGCATAAGGCTGCCACAGCTTAAAAAAAGGCGTACAATGTTTTGTAGTAAATGGTAAATGGAGCTTACTTATATAGCACTTTCCAGACCCCTATGAGGGGCCCCAAAGCGCTTCACACTCACAGTACCAGCCATCCACCCATTCATACACTGGTAGCGGTAGTCTGCCATGCAAGGCGCCAGCCTACAGGAGCAACTCGGTAGGATGAGATTCATACCCAACATATACTCTGAGGGCTAATGGATTGAACAGATGGTTTATTTATTTAGTGAGAATTTGACAATAACCATTTACAGCCATCTGTTTTTCAGTCAACAAAATATGAAACCTTCAGGAATGAATCAGTTTGTGTAAAACTAAATTAATTAAACCTTTATTTCTACAGGTTGGTGTCACTGAGCCCAGAGGACTCATTTACAAGAGAGACCCAATTTAATCAGATTACAATAGACAATCAGAGGTCATCATTGTCATCATTCTTTGTTTGTAGACAGGTCTCTCTTGTCTCGGACTCGGGATTGAAAAAGGTAACTGTGTGTACCTAGATGATTGAGCATGAACTTTGTTGTAACAATGTTTATTATTTACAGTGATAAGAATTTACAGTGGATCCTCTGGAGCTGCTGAGGAGGAAGGAGATGGTCAGGTGGGTTTGGCTGTATGGTCCAGTTGGAATAGCGTATTTTCCGCCCGATAAGTCGCACCGCCCGATAAGTTGCATTGTCCAATTGTGTCCAATAAATTGGAAAAATCCATAAACATGTCGCACCGCCGTACAAGTCGCATCTATTATGCGTCACCGCTGACGCGTCGCATATGTTACGCATCACCGCTGACAACCCGAAATGTGGGCCGGTGGTTTGCCCTGCTGCAAATGGCTGCCACACAGAAGGACTTTACCAAGATTAACACGGTAAAAACAATTATTTGGTTGCTGAAAATTATAGCAGAGATGTGTCTTAGCTGAACTTTTCCTTAATAAATGCATGTAATTGTCAAATCAGCTGGATTTAAAAAGTAGTTTTGCTACATGCACCCACACGGGTGGGACCGCAGCATTTTCTTTAAAATTTAGCAAGATAAACACTTAAAAATATATATTTGTTAGCTGACATTATAGCAAAAGTGTTTCTGAGCTTAACCGTTCCTTAATTAATTCACGTAATGGTCAAATCAGCTGGATTTAAATTGTTTCGCTTTGACGTCTTCCAAACGGTTGCACGCGCTGCGAAAATCAATTATAAATAAATCGAATTTTAGCTCAAACATCTCATACAGCTAACAGTTTGTAAATGTCCATGTAGTGATTACTTTCTGTAAGTTTCATCAAAATCTGTCTTGTAGTTCATGAGCTATTTTGCAAAATAGTACCCGTTAAAAACACGGAGCTAACCGCTACACATCTACGGTGCTAAAACATCGAATTTTAGCTCTAAACATCTCCTACAGCTAACAGTTTGTAAATGTCCACCCAGTAATTACTTTCTGTAAGTTTCAACAAAATCTGTCCTGTGGTTTAGTTCATATCTCCAGAGCAGGAGGCCGTGCTGCGACAGAGTGAGTCCGACCAGAGGAGGCTGCCGTCGGACACATGAGGTGGGAACGGTCGGTGGACCCTAGCATCCGAAAGTGGTACTGCACCATTTTTTTGCCAAAATGAAAAACGGTCATATCTGAGCCAAAAATTGGTCTAAAAATATGGGAAATAATCCATAAATATGTCGCTTCTCCCTATAAGTCGCAGGGCATGCAAATTAGGAAAAAAAGGTGCGACTTATACGCCGGAAAATGCAGTAATAATCTGGTAAATGTTTTCTCTTGCAGGTTGGAGGAGGTGAGATGGCACTGAATGGATCCAAGGGGAGCTCCAGGGATGAGAGGCCAGGTTTGTCAGGCAGGACCGGGGAAGCTGGCCACTGGCTGGAGGCAAGGCATGAGGAGACTGGACCGAGGAGAACCAGGACCGGGCCAGGACAGAGGAGGCAAGATAGGAACAAGAGAAGCAACGTAAGTAGATTTACGTTTAGTGAATATTCAGGTCGGAGGCGTAAATACCATTAAGGGCAAATGCTCCAGTGAAAAGTAGCTTCATCTACCCGATGAGTAGTAGTACTCATCGGGTAGATGGCCGACAGCTGGTGGTGATTAGCGGCCATCTTGGAGTGTAGAGCTGCAGTCACGCATGTCTTCATCTCCTTCCAGAGGAAATTAGTTTGATTCTATTGGTTTGATTTGAAGGTGGGCAGAGTCATTTCTGGCATTTTGGCCAATCCAAACCAGAGTTATAGCACTGCGTAATGCAGGTGGACACACAAAATGCTAACAATGCTACATGCACACATTGTGCACGTGTGCAGCGCTGCGTGTGTGAGGGAATAGTTGGAATAAATGGCATAAAAATAGTGGTTGAACGCAGCAGAGGCACCCGCTTCGAACGTTATCAGCCATTAAATGGTCATTATTAGTTGTTATCATCCCCATATGTAGCGGTCAGACTGCCCCTCCTGTACCTCCTAGATAATAGGCTCTGTTTTTAGCTACGTGTTTTGGTTTTAAGCAGAGCCATATATATAGAGAGTTCTGACACTCTTTGAAGTCGCCGACAGGGGTCAATCGTTCCAAACAACGGCTATGGAAACCTTGTGGAGCTGCGCCCTCTGGCGGCGACAGAGCGCTACTGCAGGCAGCTTCAGTCTGTAACCAGAGCATGGAACGAATCGCCCCCTCCATGACCCAAGTGACTTCCGCAATCCATTCTTACAACGGAACTCGATGGAAGTGTCGCAACTCTCACTTTATATGGCTCTGGTTTTAAGTAAAGGGTCTGGCGTTATGTTTAGCGTCTTGGTTAGGTTTAGGCACAAGGGTAACAGGGTTAAGTTTAGGGTTGGTCCTCTGGGTCCGGTGTAAGGTTAGGTTCAGGAAAAGGGTTGAAATAAATGTACGAAGCTGACAAAAAAAAACACTTCCTGGTTCACCCCGGTGACACGCTGCCTACTATTAGCAAAAAAAACCAATACTGTACTAACGTACCTTATCACCTACTAGGAGGTACGTGGGACAGTTTCACCACTACATATGGGGATGATAACAACTAACAACGGGCATTTAATGGACTGATAACATCCGAAGCCGCTGGCAGAGGAAGCGTTTGAGCTAATTTTAAAAGATTGCAGGAGCATGAAAACCCACAGTGCTGTTCAGCTAGCTGCTGCTGCGACGACCAATCACGTTTTGTCACATGTACATGGAGTCAGCCAATAGCGTGCCTAACGGACTCTTCGAGACACGCTCACAACGGACTAGAACAAATCCATGAATTTTGTTACAGGGCTAAAAGTTCAGCAGGTGTAAAGTTAGTGGCACCTAATTTAGCAAACGCTAATTAGTTTGCTAACGGTTTCCAAAGTTAGCAAAAACACTTATCCGCTGAACGAAAAGTTAGCTATTAGCCGTTCGCGGATTAGCGTAACCGCGTGCCCACCACTGCATTGACAGATGTTCTTTTTGAGCTTCAGTTTCTGGTTTGTGTCTCGCCTGAACGTTTGGGACTCGTCATAGATGTTTACCGTTCATAAATAACCCTCTGAACCATGACTGAACCAGGACCCGAGGACTCGCTGACACGTCACACGGGTCGTTCCAAACTGAAGTTGGCGTAAAAACAACAACAACGATGATGAACTAGTTGTTTGTTGCTTTTCTTATTTGTGTTTTGATTTTAAAGCACTTGGTGTGTAAAGTATACTTTATAAGTAAAGTTTTGTTGTCTGGAAGTTCCCCCATTATATGGTCACCATGGTAACCACACACCTGCGTCTGTCACTCCCTGGTACCAAACTTTGGAAATACAGACAGAAACGACCTAAAAAGTAAGCCTCAAATAAACAATCATTCACGGCAGACCTGTAAACTTCCGCGAGCGGCAGAAGACTCCGATGGTCGAGGGTTTGACGTTTTATGATTCTTCAGCGTTTTTTGTAGATGATATAACGAGTTAAAAAGACTCTTCATTTCAGGTGGTTGTAGGTTGCTTTTGTAAGTTTCCCCAAATTTCCAAAAATCTTTTAAGAAAGCCTTAAACCACGATTATGTAAAAACCGTTAAAGATACCAAAACCCCAGTTTAAGAGTCAGAGTCAGAGTCAGAGAGAATTTATTGTCATTTGCACCGCATGTAGTACATGTGTTGAAAACGAGATTATGTACACAGGGTCCCAGTTACATCCAACAACAAATGCAAGAGAAAAACAATAATAACATCTAGGATTAACTAAGAGAGACATCAGCTAGTAATACACTAAGCCCTAATGTAGTAGAAAAACATCATTATAAACAGCAGCACGAACATGAGCAGATGGTCACAGATGAACGCAGATAGTCACAGATGAACGCAGCAACAAGAAACAGATCAGTATCAGCATGATGTGACATTTTGCAGTGTTTATTCTTATTATTTATTTATTCATGAGTCTGACAGCCTCAGGGTAGAAGCTGTTCCTCAGTCTAGTGGTTCTACATTTGATGCTCCTCAACCTCCGTCCCGAGGGGAGTGGTGCAAAGAGTGAGTGTGCTGGGTGAGTGAGGTCTTTCATGATGCAGGTGGCTCTTTTTCTGCATCTGGAGGTGTAAATGTCTGTGATGGTGGGGAGACTGACTCCCACAGACTTCTGTGCAGCCTTCACCACTCTCTGTAGAGCTTTCCTCTCTGCAACTGTGCAGCCTCCATGCCACACGTTGATGCTGGAGCACAGGACGCTCTCCACTGCACACCTGTAGAACGAGGTGAGGACTGAGCTTCTCAGACCGGCTCGTCTCAGCCGTCTGAGGAAGTAGAGTCTCTCTTAAACGTGTAAAGTCCGACTTTCTGTGACCCGTTTAAACTCTGAGTGTTGGTTCTGCTGCAGCGTCTGACTGAGCAGAACTCTACTGGGTTTTATACGGTGGCCGACGGGTGCAAACGCGCTGCAAACGGCAAAACGCGCAGCAAACATATGTATGACGCAAACTCAAAAACACGCAAACACAAAAACAAATGCAAACGCAGAAAACACACGCAAACTCAAAAACATGCAAACAGCTGCAAACAGTGAAACGCTGCAAACAGTGAAACGCTGCAAACAGAGAAACAGCTGCAAACAGTGAAACGCTGCAAACAGTGAAACGCTGCAAACAGTGAAACGCTGCAAACAGTGAAACGCTGCAAACAGTGAAACGCTGCAAACAGAGAAACGCTGCAAACAGTGAAAGGCTGCAAAAAGAGAAACAGCTGCAAACTCGCTCCACAAAAACAGAAGTACTCCGTACCACTAGGGAAAGTGTGTTTTTTGTACTGCGTTTGCATTTGTTTTTGTGTTTGCATGTTTTTGAGTTTGTGTCATACACGGGGCGGCCGTGGCGTAGTGGTAATGGCAGTCGTCCCCTGATCGGAACGTTGGCGGTTCGAATCCCGGTTCCCCACACCATGTGTCGTTGTGTCCTTGGGCAAGACACTTAACCCCAAGTTGCTCCCGGTAGGACTGGAAAGCACCTTGCATGGTAGTCTGCCGCTACCGGTGTATGAATGTGTGTAGCACTTTGAGATTTTCACTAATGAAAAGTGCGTTATAAATTGAATTCATTATTATTGCGCGTTTTGCCGTTTGCAGCGTGTTTGCATCCGTCGCCCACCGTAGTTTTACCACTTGTTTCACCAACAGCTCATTGTCTGCGGGGACATTTTGAACAGTTAATTTTTGTTTTGTTCATTCAGTTTGAGTTCCTGTTACCAGAAGTCAAAGCACATTGTTCCAGACTGGGATGTCTTTTTCCAAAGCTGCAGAAAGAGAAGCCAACTGAAAGCTGATAAAATGAAGAAATAATGAACAAATATTAATAAGTTCAATTCAATTCAGTTTATTTATAAAGCGCCAAGTCACAGCAGAAGTCGTCTCAGGGACTGAACAGAAACATTCATATATAAAAATAATAATTTAACATTATCTGAGGAGCAGACTGCTTTGAGTTTAACTCCATCACAGAACTCATCTTGAACAAGCATGAAGGCGACAGTGGAAAGGAAAAACTCCCTCATGAGGAAGAAACCTTTAGCAGAACCAGGCTCAGAACAAGCAACATCTGCTTCGACCGGCTGGGTTTGAGAGGAACAGATACACAATGGCAGGTCAATAGGCATGTAACGAGATCTCGTTGTACGAGATCTCGCAATATTAAACTCCCGCGATATCTCTCGTTGAGAGGTAACGTTGTCTCGCGAGATGCTAATGCTAGCGCTAGCAGAGCCCCTAGCAAGTCAGCGTCACGGACAGCATGGCTTCGCCGGATGAAGTTGCTATAGAAGACGCCCCAACTACTGATGGAGGGTCCCGGTGCCGCCCGCAGACGCCTCTACATTGATGGAGGGTCCCGGCGCTGCCGACGCTGCCCCGAATGTAAAGACACGCGTGTAAACACCGGTGTGACCGGTGTTGCCAGATAGAGTCCCACCCACCCAAAGCACTCTTTACCCGCAAAAGTCAGAAGGAAAATCGCGGTGAACCGCCCAATCTGGCAACACTGGTGAGTGACGGCTGCAGATTCAGCGCTGATGCGGATATTTATGTTCAATTTTTGGAAAGTCCTGCGTGAATATCTATTTTTTTTAACAAAGTTGAACGTTCTAAGGTCTAAGGAGATTCAATCAGTAAAATGAAGACATCAGTTGGGTTTGTAATACATGTTAAAACAGAATAAAAGCCTTTTTGCGGCATAAAACCGATCTTTGAAGTTTTCTTGAACTAATGTTAAAATCTCATCTCGTCTCGTCTCGTCTCGTGAGTTTTGTGTATCGTTACACCCCTACAGGTCAAGAATCATGTTAAGATAGAAATAATATGAAAACTATTCACTTTTAACAATTCATGTAAGGAGTTGAGGACAGTTTGTCTTCTAGCAGTCTAAGTCTATAGCAGCAGAACAAGCCAACACTAACTATAGGATTGATCAAAAAGAAAAGTCTTAATCCCAGTCTTCAAACTGGACAATGTGTCAGCCTCATGGACAGAAACTGGAAGTTGGTTCCACAAGAGAGGAGCCTGAGAACTGAAAGATCTTCCTCCATTCTGCTGCTGGAAACTCTAGGAACCACAAGTAAACCTGCAGTCTGAGAGAAGTGCTCTGTTAGCAAAATATGGAACAATAAGATCTGTAATATAAGATGGAGCTAGGTTGTTGAGGGCTTTGTAGGTTAGAAGTAAGATTTTGAATTCAGTTCTGGATTTGACAGGGAGCCAGTGGAGAGAAGCTAAAACTGGAGAGATGATGATCTCTCCCAGTAACTCCAGTTAAGACTCTGGCAGCAGCATTTTGGATCAACTGAAGATGTTTTAAAGAAATATTTGTAGAAGTATTTCTAATAAGTCTAACACAAGAAGCTTCCTTAGGTTGGCCGGGCTCAGCCTTGGAGATCGGGAGGTGTGAGCTCCTCTACGTTGAAACGAGTCAGTTGAGGTGGTTCAGGCTCCTGATTTGGACGCCTCCTTTATTGGTTTTCCAGGCTTGTCCCACTGGTAAGAGGTCCTGGGTCAGACCCAGATCTCTGCAGAGGGATTATAATAGATCCTCTATGGCCTGGGAACAGCTTGGGGTCCCCCAGGGGACAGGAAGGTCTGGGTCTCTCCTGGACCTGTAGCCTCCATGACCTGACTACAGATGCGTAGAAGATGGACACTAGAAAACCCTGAAAGCAGAATTTGATCAAGAAGACGATTATTCTTATAGAAACATAAATAAAGTGACGCATGACTCCTAACAGCTCTGTAATGAACAAAACTGAAACGTTGAATGTGTTTTGTCTGCTCGTGTGACCTGATTCAGAACCTGGTGCTTTGTTTGCGCCGCAGCGCTCCGGTTGGCTCGACGCCCTGAAGGGACTGAAGGCTTTGACTCTTGAGACAAAGCCAAAGTCAGCCGTTACTCCGACGCCTGGGCTTGCCTCGGATTACCTGC
>JBBPBX010007726.1:45778-64416 GCA_038048925.1 Garcialebias charrua | reverse complement strand
CCATGAACCATACAATCTAAAATTTGATGGTTACATGAAGTTTTCCGGAAGAAAGGGAGGACAATATGAACCTCGGGTCAAAATGGAAAATTGTACCTTTCATTTTAAGATGTGGTGTTTAATACTTAAGAAAATACTGAAAATTTCTAATTGCATTCTGGTTTTAATTTAATGTAAATTATGCATAGCTTGTTAGTAAAATGTATAAACTTAATCTGTCAATTCAAAGATGGAAAAAGTGAAACAATGGTCACGAACTACAAAATCAAGACTTCTTGTCAACACGTTTTTCCTTTGAAGATAATGTTAAAGACCGTGTAAAGTGAAATGAAATGTGTGTTTTTAGTTTGTCACATGGCATAAATATGTGTTATTAATCACCCATATAAATCTGACTGATTAAAAACATTGTTTTCCTTATAAAATTAAGTCTCAAAAATCATGAAAAAACATAATTTTCCCTTGGTCTGAAACTGTGGGGGCGTGTCAGCGCGTGGGCGTGGTTTCAGCGCAGTACTGCGGCCTGCAGCTGAGCTGTGTGTGGAGAGGCAGACAGCAGAGCCAGTAAACCTGCTCTGTTTTTATCTGAGTTCTGTCTGTAACAGCAGCTACTTTTTCCAAGAGTTACGCTGTTTTTGTAAATAGTTTTCTTGTGTGTTTTTAATCTGGAATGAAAAAAAAATATAAAAAAAGTTGTACCATGCGGGAATTGAACCCATAAGGTTTGGGACGGAAGGCAAACGCTTTATCCATTGACCTATCCAGGCATTACAGATACTCGGTATAAAACCACGCGGTATAAAAACACGTTATGATTTGTACGGGTGCCCTGACCATTGCGACATCCAGGGAAGATGCACGAACGAGGCATAATTGATTAGCTAGCTAACAATGAACAAAATATCTATGCTATTGCTATCTGATGCTATCTGCGATTCGCGAGTGAACGGCTCCACCGAGGCGAATTTATACGGCTGGAGCTGCAGGGGGTGGGGCTATACTTAAGAAGACCGCGTGACGAAACGCGGTCACATTTAAAACACGCCTAAAAAATCCTGAAACAGAAATATCTTTATACACAGTTTGCTCTATAACTCCAAAATTAATTGAGCTACAATTTTGAGACTTTTTACTCATTTACAAGATTACAATTATGACATTTATAATGTTTATTGAAGAAAATGTTGAAATTCACTTTACACGGTCTTTAAGATTGACTGCTTTTCTTTGACTGTAATTAATCTTAAACATTTTTACTGACTCGTGTTAAAAACTAAAAATGTGGCCATTCAAATTTCCTACATGTCTGTAGTCAAGTTAGAAGTGGTGGTAGAGATTAATTGATATTAATACCAGTATGTGGGCAATCTGTCCAATACTCTGTGTATACAGAAGGCAATCCTGTGATCAGGAGGTTGCAGGTTCAAATCCCCGGACCCTTACAACAAAATTTGGGTGGCAAAGGTGAAGCACCCTTCTTTGCCCCTGTGTGAGACCTTTGGCAAGGCCCTTAACTCGGTGGTTGCATCAGGAAGGGCATTCAGCTTAAAACTGCCAAATCTTCCTGCAGGTTTGTTTACCCCTGAGGGGTGAGAGGAGCAATGTCAGCTGTATGGAAGTATTTCAAAGTGAACCATTGTGATAAATGTTCAAGCAAACTGCAAATTATACTCATCAAAGGCCTTAAGGGGACGCTCAAATCTACAGGCACATCTTTTAAAAAATATATATAAATATATATTCTGAAAGTTCAACTTTTTTTGTCAATCATTCCAGAAAGTGGAACTCATTTTACTCATTCCACATAGTGAAATAGTCAAAGCCTTTATTTCTTGTAATTTTGATTAATGTGGCTTACAAATAAGAAGAAAAAAAAATAATTCAGTGCATCCACCAATTAGAACATTGCACAGCCAACGTTTGGTACCGTTGGCCGTGTGAGCAGGAGCCGAGTCCTGTTGGAAAATGAAATGAGCATCTCCATAAAGCTCGTCAGCAGAAGGAAGCATGAAGTTATCTAAAATGTCCTGGTAGATGCTTCAGAAAACACAGTGGACCAACACCAGCATAAGACATGGACCCAAACCATCACTGACTGGAAACTTCACACAGGACTTCAAGCATTGTAGATTCTGAACCTCTCACTCTTCCTCTAGATTCGGACCTCATTTTCCAAATGACATGCAAATTTACTTTTATTTGCCAAGATGACATTGGTTCACTGAGGAACAATGCAGTTCTTTTTTTCATCAGCAGGTATGATGCTTCTTATGCCTCTGGTTCAGAAGTGGCTGGACTTGAGGAATGAGGCCTTTGTTGCTCATGTCTAGGAGTTATTCAGCTGATCAGGGTGTGACACCAGGAGTTTGAACCTCTTAAAAAATATTCAAATTTTCTGAGACACTGAATTTTGTTATTGTAAGCCAGCATCATCAAAATGACAAGAAATAAAGGCTTTAATTATTTTACTCCGTGTAATGAATTTATCAATTTCTGAAGTGAATGACAAAAAAATGACATTTTTTCACAATATTTTAATTTTTAATGCACCTTTAAAAATGTTCATAAGTAGTTTGTAACATTAAAAAAAAAAGTTTCTCAGAGTTCAAAAGTTTGCCAACTTGTTGCACAAAGATGTAACAGATCCACTGGAGTGACAAGGATTTCATGTTAAGTCTGGTCTTGAGTAGCAAACCTGCAGATCTGAGCACAAGCATCTCAACATGCTCCACTCACCAGTGGCCACTTTCTGAAAAGACGTCGTTCTTGGTCCGTTTTGAGAAGTCAACACACTAAATGTAACCTCCTGATTCTCACACATGTTTAATGAAAATGTAAGAAGTGGAGAAACATTTTAACTACCATATAAGTTGGGTTTTGAGTTTTCTTAAAAAATATAAAGTCTGTGAACAATGGTAAGGACACGATAAAGAGACAAAATTTTCAAAATGGGCAACTTTAGATCTGAAACGGGTTTTTGTCTGCTCTGTAAGAACACGAAATCAACAAAGACAAGTTCTTAAGCACTCATCTGATGTAATCTCTGCTGGTGGATTCTGCCCCACCCCCGTCCAGTGTGACCAATCAATCTAATAATCCAGTCGTCATATTAAATTGCACTTCAGTTTTTTTCTAAGTCTTGGCGTCTTCTGATGACACAAACACCCACATCAGACTCGACCTTGTCTCGTCTTTGACTTCAGTCGTCTCCACAGTGGGCGTGCTAATAGTTTGGTTTGTTCTTTAATGCAATCAGCGCTTCCTGCTGCTATCATCAGTCTACTTTAAACTCCCATCAAAAACTGAACCCGTTTAAATGGTTTCATTGGAACATCTTCAGACGGCTTGTTTGCCTTTAAACACGAGAACAGGTAGATGTAAATGTTTTGGAGGTTTGTACATTTAATAAATTGGAGATGTTCCCAAATACAGTATATGTATCAGCAGTGGTGTGGATATTAAAGTAGTGTAAATGTAAACAGTAGTAATAAATGTAAGCAGTAGTAATAAATGTAAACAGTATTAATAAATGTAAACATTGAATGTAAACAGTAGTATGTAAACAGAGAATGTAAACAGTATTATGACTATAGGCAGTGATGTAATACAGACATTAGTGCAAATATGAGAAGTAGTGCAAACTGAATGAGCACATGACCGAGAGTTTAGTGAATAACCCGTTTGATGACACAGAGTCCAGTGTTAAAATCTTTGTGTTGTGTGGTAATGTGTGAGAAAGTTTTTAGTGTTAAGGCAGTTCAAATGGGAGGGGGGGCAGAGCAGGCAGAGTGTTTAGCATCCTGACTGCCTGATGAACAGAGCTGTCTCTCAGTCTGCTGGTTCGAGCCTGGAGACTCCTCAATCTCCTCCCTGAAGGCAACAGGCTGAAGCAGCTGTGTAGTGGGTGTGTGGGATTTGAGCCAGATCCTGCTGGAACAGGATCCGGGAACTCTCTTATTTTGACAGGGTGCGTTCCGGTAACTGTTTGCTTGGATCCGGTGTTGTATGACTGCCTTGAATGAATAAAATTTATATTGGATATGTAAACTAAAAATAATTACATAAACACTCATTTTAAACACAACAGCCATTTACAAGAACAGGAGCTGCAAGTAGCATTTATGCAGCTACACTTAAAAAAATCTCCGCCCCTAGAAGAGTGGTGGTGGTGAGTGCCGTGCTAACCAGGCAGTCGTACGTGGGCAGGACCCCACCACCATGAAAAGACAGAGCAGTTGGGCTCTGAACCGTCAAGTCCACCATCAAGAGGGAAGGGGTGGGGGTCGGCTGCTTGACTCCACCACCAGCTTGCTCGCTATGTTCCGGCATCGATCGGTTTACAAATTAAGCCCCGAGTTGAATGAGCTTGTTTTGCAGTTTTATTGCATGTCTCTACCACAAACTTTGTTTCAACAAGTACAAACTACAGCAACTTTTGTGTTTTTAACCAAAGATATGTAGTTTAGCATGAATTACTACAAAAG
The DNA here is from genome assembly GCA_038048925.1 of Garcialebias charrua. Taxonomy (NCBI): domain Eukaryota; kingdom Metazoa; phylum Chordata; class Actinopteri; order Cyprinodontiformes; family Rivulidae; genus Garcialebias; species Garcialebias charrua. The sequence continues at coordinate 59,932 of JBBPBX010007726.1, read as the reverse complement.
GTTTGAACAAAAAAAAACATTTGTGCACCTTACACAAGTTTAAAAAGAATGAAAGTGATGTAAACTTTTGTGCAGTATGTTTTTGTCCCATTTAACCACTTTATTATTTGCTGTTATCTTGTATTCTAGTTTCTAAGCTAAACTAAACATCCCCTTAAAAAGGCTACATCAGGGTTAGCTCGGTGCTGTGGTATTATTTGAATTAGGCATGTGAATTAACAAAAATGCTCAGCAATAACAATTTCCATTTTAATTTGACAGTTTTCCTTTTCTTAAATAATACATTCAGTTTTTACAGCACGTTTAGCACTAAATCCACTGTTGGACCACAGCTTCATGAATATCCCTAGCGTGTTGGATCCTCTGAGCAAGAGACGCATTTCACCCATTTGAGGGCCTAATGATGACCTTTTAACCGAAACTGAACAGGAAGCAGGAAACAACACCATAACAGTTGCTGTACTAAAGCTAACGAGAAATGAAACTAAACTACCAAAATAATTTTTTGTAAATGTACTGATAAACAGCTAAACTGTCAGAGTTCAGGGTTTTGAATTCAGAAACAGACAACAAGAGTAAAAACAAGAACATTTTTTATTAATTTTGCAGCTGCAGGGTCCAGCTGTGGAGGAGTGCTGTGATAAAGTGGTTCGTGGGGCAAATCCAAGAGCGGGGTCTGAGAGACGAAGCACAAATGGTCAGAGTTCTAATAAAAAGTACAAAAGGGTCAAACTGTAATCCAGAAATCCGTAGACAAAAGAAGTAGTCAAAACCAGGGTCAGATGGGCAGACATAATCAGGCGAGGAGCAGATACAGTATTCATAAAAAATGAACTGTAGAAAAAAATTGAAACCTTAAGATATATTTGACTGGTGTGGGGTGGGTGAGAACGTGCCCCCCTTGTCCTACATTTTCACCCACTGGCACAATACTACTCAAATCCAAAGTGAATCGTGGGATAAATAACTTGAGCTGGAACAAGAAAGTTCAGAATGTGTATTTTTGTGAAGACCAATCACTCACTTATTTTCTTCAGGATCAGTTTGAATGATAGATGAAATGAGTTGCATAGTGATAACTCATTTGTTTTTCCAGGTATCTGCTTCAATTCATTAGGATGACTGAGGCATTCTCAAGCCACTAGTGAGATACCTTCACCAAGTTCTGGCTCTTCTTCTGAGTCTTATCCTAAGGGGACAGGTTAGAAACTCTTTCATTGGAAAGCGTCCTGAAGGCAAATGCCCAAACTGCCTCATTTGGCTCATTTTGATAAGATAAAGCAGGGACTATACTGATTCCATTTTGAATGGCCAAGTTTCTCATCCTAATCGTAAGAGTGGGTCTTTTATAGAGGAGATCTACGTTTGTATTTCGTGCTGTTTGGAGTCTGAGCTGATCTCTGCTCCCCGTCTGGAAGTGGTGGAGTAGAGTTAGGTGTGGGGAGTTGGGTAGGCGGGGCGCTTGGTTCTGTTGATAGGACGGGGCTCCCTCATTGGATAAAGGTCAAGGAAACTGTTGCAGAGAGGCTGTGTCTTTCCTGCTAGAGCGACAGAAATCTGTCATGTGACTATCACGTGCAGGCATGTTGATTGGTTCCAAAAGAAAATCAAAATTGGCAATCAAAATTGGCAGTCAAAGTTGGCAACACCAGACACTTGAGTAGTTGGTGAAATTGCTGCCTACTTCCACCGGCCACCTGTTTTTGAGAATGTAGCTGAATAGATTTGTTTGGAATTTAGATGGAAAAGCTTTGCCCTTCAATTCAGCTCCTCGTCCTCCGTGACATACTGGTGCAAAGTCTTCATCACTGCAAACATCATAGTTCACCCATCAAACGATTTTCTGTCTTTACTTGTGAACAAAACGTAATGAATTCCTTATCTTGGGGCTTTAGATCACTTCAACCAACAGTCCGTAATCCACCTTTTTCCGGTTGACGACCTCATGATTGGAGGTAAGGAGTGATGCAGGCTGCTTCACACTTTGCTGTAAACCACTCCAGTGTCTGTTGGAGGCCTCGGTTGATGAGGCCAACAGGATCACGTCTGCAAAAAGCAGTGATCCAATCCAAAGCTCAGCGCACCCCTCCCTTACCTAGGACCTTCTGCTCATTTGCTTTGCCTAGAAATTCTGTCCAGGAGTCATGAATGAAACGGAGAAAAGCTTGACTGATCAGAATCACTTATTACCATCAAAGCAACCCCAACACTCACTCCTGCTTTACAGTGACTGACTCCAGTAGAGTGAAATTTTACTGAGGGTCATAAAAACACCACAAGGGACAAGGTCTTAAACCTTTTCCTTGTCAAGAAAATACATGAAAAGGTTGGTCAAATTCTCATTTGTCCTCAAATAGTCTGGTGAGGGTAAGACCAGAGCATCTTTGTAGTACAGTTAGTGAAGTGCTCCATAAAAAGGAGGATCAAAGTCAAAGTCAAAGTCAACTTTATTGTCAGATCTGCAATATGTACTGTACAGGACATACACAGGACCGAAATTGTGTTTCTCTCAGTCCCTCGGTGCAACAGTAAACATCTAAACATTGAAACACTGAAACATATAATAATAGACATAAGCATAAAATAGTAAAACTAACACTGTCCTGAGTTTTTTTAGGATGCAAGCTCACCTCCGACTTAGGGCCTTTATGCATGTTCTAAATGTGCATGCATGGGTTTTCTTTGAGTACTCATTTCATACGAGAGTCCAGAAACATGCACTTTTGATTAATTGATCACTAGGTGTGAGTGAGAGCATGAATGGTTGTTACTTTGATGGACTTGAGACCTGTTTAGAGTGTAACCGGTCTCACTCGAAGACTAATGAAGATTCCAATTCCCCCACCACCCGAAAAAGTGGATAAAGGTTCCTAGTTACTCTAGAAATCAGGGAAAACCTGGAAAATGACTCACATTTTCCAGACAAGGAAAACTCAGAATTTGAAAACTGATCTGCTGATTTAAAGATGATCTTTGAGAATTTGAGGTATTTCCTGCGGGATCAATATAGTTCTCATCTTGTACATGTATTAATGCCAGTATCATAAGGTCCATGTTCTGCTTCTGCAGTGATGTTGTACAATTCTCCAGCTCCCCAGGCACTTTCTATGGCTGCTCACTGCACCACCTGGTGGTGGTTGGGTTAAATGCAGAGACAAATTTTGTCTGTGTATGGGAAACATGCACAGATGACAGAAAAGGACATTATTATTATTATTATTATTATTATTATTATTATTATTATTATTATTATTATTATTATTATTATCATTATTATTATTATTAGAAATGATTGCCTTATGGGCGGGCACGGTGGTGCTGTTTGTAGAGCTGCCGTTTCTGAGAGAAGGTTGCTGGATTGAATCCCGACCTGGGCATTTCTGGGTGGTGTTTACATGTTCTCTCAGTGCATGTGTGGGTTTTCTCCGGCTATTCCAGTTTCCTCCCACAGACCAAAAACATGCATGTTGGCCTGATTGGTAACTAAAGTCCCTAGGTGTGAGTGAGGGAGTGAATGTGTCCCTGTGATGGACTTGCGACCTGTCCAGGGTGTACCCTGCTTCTCGCACAGTGACTGCTGTATGTGACCACCAGTGACCCATAAAGGATGAAGCAGGTAAAGATAATGGATGGATGATTGGATGATTGCCTTATACATGCACTGTAGGCTACAGTACGGTATACGTTCTGTCATCTCTGCATGTGATTCTGTCCGCCACCTAAGACGTTAAGTTCTGACCATTTTGTTTGAAACAACTCCTGACATGTCAGGAATTACAATATCAGGGATTTTTTTTCTTCCACAAAATGCTGGGAAACCTGTGTTGCAAAACAACAACAACAACAACAAAACTGTTATCCTGAATCTGAGGTTTGACTATCCATCAGATTCTCCTCCAGAACCCAAGCAGAAGACTCTTAATTGTCCTGTACTTGCAGACCACCTGCTACTTATGTTTGATCAAAAAGTTTATTTTATTTTCATCATGCAGAAATGAGAAAATTAGATTTTTTTAAAGCATTCTTTTGAATTACTTCTCGCTGTTTTCACGAGTGACCAACAAGCCAAGAAACCAATAATTATGAGCGTTGGAAATGTCACAAAAATGTGCCGGCTGTAAATGTTATGAATAAAATGAATAAAATATATTTGTTAAAAGGTAAATATGGCAACAAAACAAAAAAATTAAAGTACCTCTCCAAAATACTGTGTTCACATTATAAAAAATAAAAGTCATAAAACTAAAGCTTTCTAGTTTGGGTAAAAACTGAATTTAAATAATGAGAGGCTATCAAACCTTAGACCTGGAAATTGGTTGGTTCTTGATGTTTGGAAACGAGTCATAATGAAACAGAATTGTGGCACTTAAATATTCGAGTCAGGAGCTGAAACTGTCATTCCCCCCCCCCCATAGTTTAATTTTCCACCTTTAGAGGGCCATTCATCAAAGGTCACTTCATCACAGTGTTTGGTATTTTTTTCCCATTTTTACAGACTGATTAGATTTTACAAGATGTCGTTCATACTTGTGTACAATCAAAAATATTACCATACCTACCAGACAGTGTCAGAACCTCTATTCTCAGACTGGAGACAGAATTTATTTCACAGCTGCTGCGTCAGATTGCTTCAGGTTGTCTGCTTAACTTTATTTTCAATATATTTTTTTATGAAAAAGAAAATTCAACAGTTTGTGTAATGCGCTGTTGAGGGAATTTTAATATTCTGCTTCAACAGTGACTGTAAATGTTCTTGTAGTGCGACACTCTGGTTGCTTTTGATGTACAAGAATAAATATACAGTAGTTGATTAAAGGTTCAAATACTACATACATTTAATAATTGTGTTTTCGACACACACAGCTGATGTTTGCATAGTTACATTTCATTTGGTCTACAACAGTTATTTTGCATGACTTTTTTTGTCAGTTGATAATTAACTTGCAAAGTAGTGTTCATGCTAGTATAGTGTTTTATTCAGAACTGCCTTGCAAAGTGACTCAGATTCTTGATGCTGTAGCAGTTTTCAGTGCTGTGCCTTTCATGCACCTTTAGAGGTGGATTGATAAAAAAAAATGCAGGTAGTTGGCCTCTGAGCAATGACTCCACCCCTTCAATTATAGGTGAGGAAATTACACTTTGATGGGTGTTAAATACAACTCCTGATACATTTGCAAAACAAAATGGCTTCATCTGAAGCTTTAAAACACTCTGACAATATGGAATATAGAGCAAATACAATTTTTGTCAATGCATTAGACACACTTAACTTTCTCACATTTCGCTGGGTTTCCATGTAGCATGTGAAATTTGTTTTCTTGTGGCAACAACAGCATCTAATTTAATTCTAAGAATAAGAAAAGTAGCTTAATTTCTTCATGATGAGTAATCTGTTAAGTTCGCAAAGTTTACTAGTTCCAAGCCCGAAACAAACTGGGATGGATGCTGAAAAATGATCTCCAGTGTTTGGTTTCCCAGGCTTAAATGGAGTAGAGGGCTGCCATGTCAACCACCATTCTTCAAAAAATCTCTTGGAAAGTGTTAGTTTTACTCTTAAACTGTTTGCATGGTGGAGGCACAGATGCAGCAGGACATAAAAAAAATGAACGCATGAAGTTTACATCAAAGTATCTTTGGGAAAAAACTTTCAGTTTAAAACATACCAACATCATATAACCTTTTGAAAATGTCCATCTACTTTGTAAAATAGTTTAGTTTTTTGAAATAGACACCTGAGGTATTTCAGTTCACCTCAACAAAAATTAAAAATCCTGAACAAAACTTTATTACTTGGAAGCTGTTTTTTTTTAAAGTGTGAAATCCTCTGACGGATACGTAGCTGTGCGTTATAGAAATGCACATCCATCCAACCAGCAATCCATTGTTACCCACGTCTTCCTTTTTGGGTCACGGCTAACATCAGTCAGCCGAACATGCGTGTTTTTGGTCTGTGGGAGGAAGCCAGAGTACCCCGCGAAAACCCACACATACACAGAAGCCGTTTTCACACTGCACAGCCCTCCCCGGCCCAGCCCAGCCTGACCCCGCTTCTAACCCGGGTTCGTCTTGTTCGCATTTGCCTTTTCGGGCTGGCATCGGCCCGAGTTTTAGAACCTGACCGACGGAGGTTCTAATTGGGCCAAGCTCCCGAGCCCAGTTTGACGTCATGTACTGCTCATCATTTGATTCGTTGTTTGCAGCAGGGGCGGGACTGCTGCGTGTTGAGTCATCAACTCTTCTAACAACAACCTCCGCGCGAGCTGAATTTCATTAAAATTTAACTACAGAAACCCCTAAAAAATTGTTAGCTGAATATATATGTTAGTGTTTCTGAGTTTAATTTTTTATGGATTTTATGAGGGGCGATCCGTTAAAAGGAAAAGTGGAACTTGAAAGAGCAACATACCCGGTGGTTCACTGGAAGCGCGTCGGTTTGCCACTCCAAATTTTATCTCGACTCGGGTTCGAACCTCACTTGGTTGAACTTATTTTACGTTTGTCTTTTATTTGATAAAAAAAAGAGTTTGTGTTAACCACAGGCATATTAAGTATATGGTGTTAACCGGTTCGACATTAGCTGTGTCTCCATCCCTTCTCTTTCCACCTCTCTTAACACACACCAAGCGCACACACTTACAAGAACTCCACACCCACCTCAAGAGAACTCCTCACCCACTTCAAAAGAACTCCTCACCCACTTCAAGGCGGCTCTCCGCATACTGCGAAATGAGCGTGGGCGGGCCAGGCTGGGCTCAGGGACAACCCGGGACGAGCTGGGCCGTAGAGGGCTGTGCAGTGCGAAAATGGCTAGAGAGAACATTCAAACTCCACCCTGTAAGGCCCCCGGCCAGGATTCAATCTGGCGACCTTCTTGCTGAGAGGCAACTGCTCTACCAAATGATCCACCGTGGTGTTATCGGAATGCACAACTTCTAATTCTTTCCATTAATTGACACTTGAATTACCGGTATGTAGAAATCAAATAATTGTACTCTTAAATCGAACGTAATTGTCCTAGATGAACTTTTCCTTACAGTCTTTTCAATGTTTTCTCTTTAGGATCTCTAAAGTTTGTCTGGAAACAAAGGGATGCATATTTTTTGCTAGTGAAAAGCAGAATGGTAAATGGTAAATGGAGCTTATTTATATAGCGCTTTCCAGCCCCCTGTGAGGAGCCCCAAAGCGCTTTACAATACCAGCCATCCACCCATTCATTCAGACATTCATACACCGGTAGTGGTAGCCTGCCTTGCAAGGCGCCATCCAGACCTACCGGGAGCAACTCGGGGTTAAGTGTCTTGCCTAGGGACACAACGACACATGGTGGGCGGATGCGGGATTCGAACCTCCAACCTTCCGATCGGGGGTCGACTGTCATTACCACTGTTCCATGGTCGCCCCCGAAGTTTGGTGCCACGGTCGCCCCCGAAGTTTGGTTTCTTTTTGTGTGTGTCCTGACTTCTGCTTTGAGGGTCATGAAAACAATTTGCTCGTTTTGTCTCGTCTGAATGTCTCAGGTGTTGCCGCTGCCGCCACGATTCAACAAGTTTCTAATTTATCCTCTTGCCTCCTTCGATGGGAGCAGTTCATGACCTTCATTCTAGAGCTTCTTAAAGAGAATTGCTTGACCTCGTTAATGTAGCGGCTGTGACCTTTTTCAAAATACACTCATCCCACAGGAGCACATTGATGAAAAGAGCCACATCCTATTTTGCAGAATTCTGTGAATCCACACAAAACACAGTAAAGTGGTAAACTGCAACCACTTGTCTTTTGTGTAACCTTCAGGGGGCTATCTTTCTTAGGACACAAGTAAATTAAGTGCTTTTATTCTTTTTACTGTTATGTGCTTTTAAATACAGTATTACAACCCAAATTGTTGCGGTAGCTGAAGCATTTAGTTTTGTGCTGCATGAGTCATTTGACACTTTATTCAAGAAGAAGCCCCAAAGATTAAAATGAACAGTAGTAGATCGATTTCTGTCAAAGATAAATTAGCTGATTAAGGTGTGCGGTAAACCTGTTTGTGCATGTTGCAAATGCAGAACTATGGTTTAACTTTGCTGGATTTTTTGTTAGGTTAGTTCAGATTAGCTTCGTTTATTTCAAGTTCACTCATTTGCTCATATCCGTCGGTCATACTAAATCTTGTTGCAACTCAGGAACTTATGAAGCTCACCACATAAAGCCAGGTCTTTCAAAACAACCAATAAGAGAGAGTGGCTTGAGGAAGTAATATAATTCTGAGATCTATTGGCTCTCACAAATGTAACATGGCTCGGGTTGGCAGAAAACGTACCTTCTAGTTTTGCAGCATTACATGCATCATTGTTTAAACTCATTATCCAGAATTTACTCAGATTTTTGTGAACAGTAAATAAACATTTTGTATCCTCTTGATTTAATTTTATTGTCATTGCATCTTAAAATGTTTATCTCTCCCCTTTAAATTGTTTCTAAGAAGTAAAGCATCTAAAACATGTAGAGCTCTAACAGACCATTAGAACACTGAAAGAGGAACTAAACCCCGGTCTAAAAACGTGTTTACGGTGACCCCTATGGGTTGAACAGAGGAATTGCACCTTAATTTTCTTATTGGTCAAGGACGTTCACTCTGACGTGTCTTGTACACTCTGACGTCACGGAAGTGGTTCAAGCAGAGCCAATCCTCTGCAGAGATGAGAAGGTCCCGCAGCATTCATACCTTATATGGAAGTGCCACATTTCACTCCTGACAAGCGCTTTTTTGTTCCTTTTTTCCCCCATTTTTTTAAGCCTTTGGTTTTGGATGGAATGGGTGGAATAGATAAATACATCTACATGTTTATCCTTTGTTGTTGCTTGGTGTATGTTGTTGGCTAGAGTTTTAATTTGTTTTAGGTTGTTGCTGGTGGAGGCGTGGACAAAAGCACAACTCTACCTCCTCCCCTCCTTGTCTCTCGACACGCCCATTTTGAGGGTGATTTTGAATCTGCTTAGGGGGAGGTGTTACGGTCTCAGCCTGTGTTTAGTTCCTCTTGAACTAAAATCTTAATAATGGCCTGCAATTACTTTTTTTTCAATTCAACCTTTATTTAGACAGATAAACCACATCGAGCCTTGAAGACTCATTTACAAGTGAAATCTGTTTAGTCAGACAAAGTAGTGAAGCTGGACACATGTAGGAATTGGAGGCAAAAAAAGTCCTATCAAAGTCTTCTTGGGTGAGAAGAAAGACTGATATTGAAAAATCACCTCGCACATACAAGCACATGGTGACGGGGGAGATGACGAGAGTGGTGATCATGTCCAAAGATGCTCTCGAGAGCACTGTAGGAGCTCTGATAAGATTGGAATAATCAACCAGTTCCTTCTAGTGAGATCTGTAAACATTCTCGAGGGATGTCAGGGAATGGCCAAGGACAACACCAGTGGGAATCCAAGAGCCCTAAAATGATGACCTAATGTTTATTCAGCTGGTTGCCTCAGATTGATCAGTGGGAATTCCTCGATGGGAGGGAGTGGGGGCAGAGCGTCACATTACATGTCCTCCAGGCAAATTCAGATAAATGTTTGTTTTTAAGTCAGACAGAACATTAATTTTTATCTGCCTTGAGTCTTTGCTGGTCTCGCATAGATTCTGATAGGTCCAAATTAAGATTCTCACAAATCCCATCCAATTTGCGATCCAGTCCACTAAGCAATAGAGTGGGTGCAAGAGACACAGGCCAAACCTTCACATAGGCGACAGCCTAACCAGGCCAGATTAGCTGCGGCCGTCTTCTTTGAATGTTGATAAACCAGGAACCAGACGATTCCAAAAACAGGAAACATGTTACCATAAATCCAATTATATGCAGTTTTGGCATCCTCAGTCGATAGCAGAACGTGTCGTCCGGGCAGTTCAGCTCGCCTGAAGTTTGTCTCAAAAAATGTGTCCGTTAAGTTGAGAGACCAACTGACCACTTCCACAAAATTATGGTTCGGAAGATATGTAGCGAGAGGCTAAGAAGCAGTTTCACAGACGGAACAGAGCAGCAAAGCAGAGAGAGAGAGGGAGAGAGAGGAGGGGGAAAGCGTCCGACCTCGGGAAGAGCAAGTGGTGAATGTTTATTTTCAATTAAATGTCCTTAAATAATATTAAAAGGGTTGGTTTGTATTTTGAACTAGGTTTTGGGTAACTAAGTATGGAATATCTTGATCCATGCTCAGTAATCCATATTAAGTTAAGTCAGGTCCTATGACGGTTTCTTTTTGTTGAAAGGTTTCGTCTTTCATCCAAAATGTTTCATCAGTCCGAGGAGTTGCAACAAACTCAGTCTTATAAATAGCACCTTCTCATAGTGGATCAACCAGTTTAATGGTGCTAAGATGGTTTCTGGAGTCCGCCCTCTCTCCCGCTTACTATTTTGAGGCAGTCGTGCCCAAAGTGGCACGGGACGGCCGTGGCATAGTGGTAATGGCAATAGTCCCCCGATCGGAAGGTTGGCGGTTCAAATCCCGGTTCCCCACACCATATGTTGTTGTGTCCTTGGGCAAGACACTTAACCCCAAGTTGCTCCCGGTAGGACTGGAAAGCGCCTTGCATGGTAGTCTGCCGCTACCGATGTATGAATGTGTGTAGCACTTTGAGATTTTCACTAATGAAAAGTGCGTTCTAAATTAAATTCATCATTATTATTATTAAAGTGGCTCAAAATATCCTGATTCATGCTCAGTAAGACTGAATTGTTTTGGATGAAACACTTGCTCTTCTCAAGGGCGGGATGTCTCCTCTCGGTCTCCGCTTTGCTTTTGCTTTGTCTTGTCTGTGAAACTGTCTGAGACCCTCTCTTCTACAAAATCTTCCGAAGGCCAAGAAGCAGTATTCCAGGAAAATAGCTCACCGTTTCAAGGACAGCAAAGATACACGCAGTCTGTGGCAGGGAATACAGACCATCACAAACTACAAACCATCCCCCCAGACCTGTGACAGCTCAATCTCTAAGCTGAATAAACTGAATGAGTTCTTTGCTCGGTTTGAGGCAAGTAACAGCACACCTGCACATAAACTCCCCCTCTCTCCTGATGGCCAGGTGCTGACGCTGTCCTCAGACAGCGTAAGGCGATCATTCATCAAGATTAACGCCCGGAAGGCCTCTGGTCCTGACAACATACCTGGTCGTGTGCTGAAGGACTGTGCAAGGGAACTCGCAGCGGTCTTCACGGACATCTTTAACATCTCACTGAGCCAGGCCATCGTCCCCACCTGTTTCAAAGCCACCACCATCATCCCTGTCCCAAAGAAGGCAACGCCCGCATGCCTCAATGACTATCGCCCAGTAGCACTCACCCCCATCCTGATGAAGTGCTTTGAACGGCTAGTCATGAAAAGCATCACATCTGTCCTCCCTGCCTCCCTGGATCCCTTCCAATTTGCATACCGACCTAATCGCTCAACCGACGATGCCATCTCCTCTGCCCTCCACACAGCTCTCACACATCTGGACACGAAGGACTCTTATGTTAGAATGTTGTTCATCGACTTCAGCTCGGCATTCAACACCATCATCCCCCAACAGCTCATCCTTAAACTGGACAGTCTGGGGCTGAACACCTCAATGTGTAACTGGCTGCTAGACTTCCTGACCGGGAGACCACAGACAGTACGGGTCGGGAGTAACACATCTAGCACCATCACATTGAACACAGGGGCCCCACAAGGATGTGTGCTGAGCCCCCTTCTATTCACCCTGCTAACACACGACTGCACACCATCATACAGCTCCAACCACTTCATCAAGTTTGCGGACGACACAACAGTGGTAGGTCTCATCAGCAACAACGATGAGACGGACTACAGGAACGAGGTGAGCCGCCTGGCCTTGTGGTGCGGACACAACAATCTCACTCTCAACGTGGAGAAGACAAAGGAGATTGTTGTGGACTTCAGGAAGAGGGATGCCAACATGCCCCTCTGACCATCAACAGCACCGCAGTGGAGATAGTAGACAGCGCCAAGTTCCTGGGAGTGCATGTCTCAAAGGACCTGTCCTGGAACAGGAACACTGCATCACTGGCCAAGAAGGCTCACCAGCGTCTCTACTTTCTCCGCAAGCTGAAAAGGGCTGGAGCTTCAACCCCCATCATGTGCACCTTCTACAGAGGTGCCATAGAAAGATTGTCGGCACCTCCTTCCCCTCACTGCAGGACTTACACAGCAACCACCTCACTCGGAAAGCCCTCTGCATGGCAGGTGATCCCACACACCCACTATACAGCTGCTTCGACTGCTGCCATCAGGGAGGAGACTGAGAAGTCTCCAGGCTCGAACCAGCAGACTGAGAGACATCTCTGTTCATCATGCAGTCAGGATGCTAAACACTCTGCCTGCTCTGCCTCCCCTCCCATTTGAACTGCCTTAACACAAAAAACGTTCTCACACATTACCACACAACACAAAGATTTTAACATTAGACTATGTGTCATCAAACGGGTTATTCACTAAACTCTCGGTCATGTGCTCATTCAGTTTGCACTACTTCTCATATTTGCACTAATGTTTGTATTACATCACTGCCTATAGTCATACTACTGTTTACATTCTCTGTTTACATACTACTGCTTACATTCAATGTTCACATTTATTAATACTGTTTACATTTATTACTACTGTTTACATTTACACTACTTTTATATCTACACCACTGCTGATACATATACAGTATTCTCTGACCAGCCTTATTTAAGGATGCCCAATGTGCCTTACTGCATATGCCACTTTTGCCTCTATACCAACATCAACTACTACCTCATACATATACTGTGTACATTAACTCATATGCTGCTTTGCCACTTTGCAAATGTCAATGCTAGAACCTTTAGTTTATTTTATAGTTATACTTTTTATACTTTTTTATACTAGTATGCAAAAACTCAGGACAGTATTATGTTCATTAAATGTTTAGTGTTTTAGTTTTAGTGTTGGTGTAAATTTTCATACTTTTGTACCACTATGCAAAATCTCAGGACAGTGTTACACTTTTACTATTTTATGCTTATGTTTATTATATGTTTCAGTGTTTTAGTGTTTAAATGGTTACTGTTGCACCGAGGGACTGAGAGAAACACAATTTCAATCCTGTGTATGTCCTGTACATATTGCAGTTCTGACAATAAAGTTGACTTTGACTTTGAATCATAACTATGGACTTCAGTTTGGTCAGTTGGTCCCTCAGTACAACTGATAACATTTCTTCAACAAGAAGACAGGCTGTAGGCGAGCTTATTTGCCCTGTTGGCATGCACACAACTGGATATCTCATCGACTTGGAAGACTTGATGACGTGTCTATCTCTGCTGTCATCTGTGGATCTTAAGGACACATATTTAATTGGATTTACAATAACTGGTTCCTGCTTTTTGGATTTGGCTGGTTCCTGGTCTATCAACACAAAAAGGAAGATGTCGGCAGCAAATCTGAACCTGGTCAGGCTGCCTGCCTGACATGATGGCTTGGTTCATGTCTCGAAAACCCAGACTTTTGGCTGAATGGATTAGATCTCGGGGATTTTTTTCAGGCACGTTCCATTGGTGTGGTCATTTTAATTTAGACATTTCGGAAGCGAGTGGACCGACACAGACTGAAGGTAGATGTCATTAAAGTTCTGCCTGTTCCCAAAACAATCGTGTTTATCAGACATTTGGCTCCCCGACTGGCCTTGATAGGCCGTCTTATCTCAACACGCCTGAGAAGTTTTGTAAACCAGATGCTCTCACCCCCACTCCCAAACCTGCTACTGAGGAATTCCACAGACTTTTCAGAGGAGCACAGCTGAATAAACATTCTGTCATCATTTCAGGACTCTTGTCTCTGGCCGTCCTCGGCAACCCCCCCCCCCATGAGTGTGCACAGATCTATGAGCGGGCGGCCGTGGCGTAGTGGTAATGGCAGTCGTCCCCCGATCGGAAGGTTGGCGGTTCGAATCCCGGTTCCCCACACCATGTGTCGTTGTGTCCTTGGGCAAGACACTTAACCCCGAGTTGCTCCCGGTAGGACTGGAAAGCACCTTGCATGGTAGTCTGCCGCTACCGGTGTATGAATGTGTGTAGCATTCAATGTGTGTAGCACTTTGAGATTTTCACTAATGAAAAGTGCGTTATAAATTGAATTCATTATTATTATTATTATTATAT
>JBBPBX010007725.1:46814-64417 GCA_038048925.1 Garcialebias charrua | reverse complement strand
CTCTCTCTCTCTCTCTCTCTCTCACTCACACACACACACTCTCTCCCTCTCCGTTATGAGTTACTTTCTGTCTTTTTTATGATGTTAACTATTTGAATGCTAACAGAAATTTTGTGAGCCCCTATTTTCAAACTCAGGTTTGTTTATTCAGTGCTGGATTTTAGACTTCGTCTGTGTACTACATCATTGTTAATTAGCTATTTCTGTTCAAATTTTAATGTTTGGATTTTTGTCACATCAACTGGAAATTATTTTATTGGATCAATTTAACAGTGCACATGTGTTAAAGCAACTGTTGCTTCTATGAAACAGAAAAGGTACAACCCAGTTCTTGTCAGGTTTTACAGGCAGGACAGAACCCAAATGCAGACAAGAACTCTCACAGGGAGCCAGGAGTTACAAATAAGGTGTATTTAATGACAACAAAATCATAAGGCTGACTGCGCAGCAAAAACACTTACACATGAACTAGAGACCAGGGAACACAAGGGATACCAAACAATGCGGCTGCAAAGACTGAGACACAGAACAGGGCTTATATACTCACAGACAAGACGAGACAAAATCACCAACACCTAGGGACAATTAACTAGAGACAATTAACTAGACAAAGAGCAAAACTGGGAAACTACCTGAAACATGAAAAGTACACTAGGATGACAGAAACTGGTGGTTACAACTATAAGAGTAATTTTACAACTAAGAGCAATTAAACATGGAGACTAAAACTAATAAAACTAACAGAAAAACATCACAAGGGGAACATACAAGACCAACAGGATGTCCACTAGATGGTGCCATCCTCACAGTAGATGGTGCCATCCTTACAGTACCCCCCCTCAAGGACACCGCCAGGTGTCCAAGAAAAAACACCCCCAAAAATTCAGGGTGGGCGGAGAGAGGAAACAGCAAGGAAGGAGGGCACGAGGAAGATAAGGGACACAAGGACAACACAAGGATAAGGGGCAAACAAAAAAAAACGACAGAGCGGACGACAGACCGGCCATCAGGCCGAGGTAGGTCGGGCAGTCGACCGGGAGGTCGCCCATCAGGCAGGAGCCGGTCGGGCGGTCGACCGGTCGACCGGGAGGTCGCCCATCAGGCAGGAACCGGTCAAGCGGTCGACCGTGAGGTCGCCCATTAGGTAGGAGCCGGTCGGACGATCGACCGGGAGGTTACCCATCAGACAGGAGCTGGACGTGCGGTCGACCGGGAGGTCGCCCAACAGACAGGAGCCGGTCGGGCGGGCTTGAGACGGGAGGGCTTGAGACGGCTTCTGCGAGCGTTGAGATGTCGGCCGTTGAAACGTCGGTCGTTGAGACGTCGGCCGTTGAGACGTCGGCCCTAGAGACGTCGAACGTAGAGACGTAGAGACGTCGAGCGTAGAGACGTCGAGCGTAGAGATGTCGAGCATAGAGACGTCGAGCGTAGATACATCCTCGATGTCATCGAGCGTAGAGACATCCTCGATGTTGTCGAGCGTAGAGACATCCTCGATGTCGTCGAGCGTAGAGACATCCTCGATGTCGACGAGCGTAGAGACATCCTCGATGTTGTCGAGCGTAGAGACATCCTCGATGTAGTCGAGCGTAGAGACATCCTCGATGTCGTCGAGCGTAGAGACATCCTCGATGTCGTCGAGCGTAGAGACATCCCGATGTCGTCGAGCAACAAGACATCCCCGATGTCGTCGAGCAACGAGACATCCCCGATGTCGTCGAGCAACAAGACATCCCCGATGTCGTCGAGCAACGAGACATCCCCGATGTCGTCGAGTAATGAGATATCCCCGATGTCGTCGAGCAACGAGACATCCCCGATGTCGTCGAACAACGAGACATCCCCAATGTTGTCAAGCAACGAGACATCCCCGATGTTGTCGAGCAACGAGACGCCTGCGGCGCTGGGACCCTCTGTAGAGGTTGAGGCGTCTGTGGCGCTGGGACGCTCTGGAGGCGAGAGACCCTCTGGAGACGAGAGACCCTCTGGAGGCGAGAGACCCTCTGGAGGCGAGAGACCCTCTGGAGACGAGGAACCAGGAGACGAGGAACCAGGAGACGAGACTGCGAGCGAGTCATCTGTTGAGACTGAGAGCGAGGAGACCACCGTCGAGACTGCAGGCGAGGAGACCACCGTCGAGTCTGCAGGCGAGGAGACCACCGTCGAGTCTGCAGGCGAGGAGACCACCGTCGAGTCTGCAGGCGAGGAGACCACCGTCGAGTCTGCAGGCGAGGAGACCACCGTCGAGTCTGCAGGCTGAGGAGACCACCGTCGAGTCTGCAGGCGCCAGTCTGGGTGCCGACGTGGGAGCCGGTCCTGGAGGTACTGCACCATCTGTGGAAACGATACCCTCTGTGGAAGCTGGAGATTCTGTGGGAACTGTGGAAACTACACCCTCTGTAGATACTAGAGCCGCAGGCTCAAGACCGGCTGTAGGCTCAGGACCGGCTGCAGACAAATCAGCCACGTGGACTGAGGCTGGGTCAGCAGGACCTCTCTGTCGTCGACGGTGGCGTCGTGCAGACGGCGAGGGCGAAGCAGAACAGGCAGGTGAAGAAAAATAAACTGAAACTGAGTCTATGGTGTCTGAGTGGGTATGATCTGGGTCTATGGGTTCAAAACGGGTTGGTGTAGGAGGACTGACAGCACCGGATCGGACGAGCGGTCCCAGCTACTCTGCTACTGCCAGCGCTGCATCCAGGAACACCCCCATACCAGGTGTACCACATAGTTCAGGGAGACGGAGAAATACATCAAGCAGTCTGTTTGTGACAACCCACCTCTCTCATAGGTTATAGGAGCCTGAGTTCACAAACCTCCGGACAGGTACACAGAGCTGCTGAAAATCCTCCTCAGACAGCCCGGAGAGGAAGCCCTTGTCTGCTGGGTTCAAAGTTGGCAGACGCATACTGTCAGGTTTTACAGGTAGGACAGAACCCAAATGCAGACAAGAACTCTCGCAGGGAGCCAGGAGTTACAAAGAAGGTGTATTTAATGACAACAAAATCACAAGGCTGACTGTGCAGCAAAAACACTTACATGAACTAGAGACCAGGGGCCTCATGTACAAAGACTTGCGTGGATTTCTTACTGAAACGTGACGTACTGTCAAATCCAGAAAACTGTGTACGCACAAAAAAATCCAGATGTATCAAACTGTGCGTATGCCTGAATCCACGCACATTCCTTTTGTACATCACAATTAACGTGGAACTGAGCGCACGTGAGACACCTCCCCTGACACGCCTTCATTTACATATGTTAAACAGATGCAAATTACTTCCTGCATGTGTGAAGGACATGTTTGTTTGATCCCTGCGCGATCAGAAATGATTTCTAGATTCAGGAAAATAATGAATTTAATATAATATGAGTGAGGAAAAAAATCCTAAGTAAGAATAGTAATAAAATGTGTTTATCACGCAAAGAACGAGTGATTGTGTGTCGGTATTTGTGTGTGCGCGCACCCTGCTTTGGTGCGCAACCGGCTCATCCATCCATCCTGAGTGAAAATATTAACTTTGCGCACGAGTTTATTACCATAATTACTGTAAACACAGAGGAACTTACTTGGATGTTTGGTAGAACATAGATCTTTGTTTATTTAATAGCTGATATGAAGAAACGAGTCTGTGCGCCTCGGTGGAGAGTTTTCATGACATGACGTGATGTTGGAGTCTCCATAAAGGCTGGGCGCGCCGCAGACTTTGTGCGCATCTGTTTGTCTGTGAAGCTTTCACTCTCCTACAAGTTATATATGGTGTACTTTCACGTGTCATTTTGGAGAAATCTACAATAAACGCAGATTATGAAACACCTCCACTGCCGTGTAACACCGGCGAGGGTGCGCGCACGCCAAAGCGCGACCATAGCTCAGCCTTTTGAATCATATGGATGAGACCATTCTATTGGACATGATGCGGCTTTGTGTGGACTGGACTGGCACAGTCCCGATCGTTCTGCCAGCTCCCTCTGGAAAGCTCGTGGAACAGTTTGATCGCTGCTTCTGCACGTGCACGCGTGATACACGTATGCCAGGCTCTGTCTGTCCCTGTTTGTTTCTTTAAGTATATTTGTGTTTTCCTCCTGTCTTACTTTTATCATTCTGAGCTTTGATTTCTGTTTATCTCATTCAGTCTCTGTCATTTTCCCACTCACTTTTCAGTCTGTCTCTCTGTGCTCAAGCCTGCAGCCTTAATCATTCACACCTGTCTCATCAGCCACCTGCCAAGCTGAACTCATTACCCACTCTCTTTCTGCCTTATAAAAAGCCTTCATCTCCTCCACTTTGTGTCCGGTCATTGTTCTGTTCACACAGACAATTCAGTCCTCACCTCTCCACTCTGATGTCCTTCTCTGTTTCTGCTCCAGTTTACCAGAGTGAGTTTTTGGCTGCCCTGACAGCATTTTTGTTTAAAATAAATAATTATTATTTTAAACTCCTGCCTCGTTCACTTTCCTGCACGTGGGTCTAACACCAGAGGAACCTGACAGAATGACTGGACCAGACCCAGACCCAGCAGGTTTTGTGAACAGTACCGAGCGTTGCTCAGAATGGGACCGACTCCACCGGGTAACCCGTAAATATATTGACACTGGCCACTTCCTATGATCTACAAGAGAGGTTGGTGGCCAGTGATGACTTTATACAGGTGTTTACCCGGTTGGAGATAGTAGGTGATGACCCATGGCTGTTTGGACTGTTTGCTGAAGCCTGGACCGAGAGAGAAAGGTCACACTCTCGTCTCCTGCAAACTATTGCCCTGCCCTTGGTGCCAACCACTGTGGTCTCCTCGCCTGCAGCCTCGACGGTGGTCTCCTCGCCTGCAGCCTCGACGGTGGTCTCCTCGCCTGCAGCCTCGACGGTGGTCTCCTCGCCTGCAGTCTCGACGGTGGTCTCCTCGCCTGCAGTCTCGACGGTGGTCTCCTCGCCTGCAGTCTCGACGGTGGTCTCCTCGCCTGCAGTCTCGACGGTGGTCTCCTCGCCTGCAGTCTCGACGGTGGTCTCCTCGCCTGCAGTCTCGACGGTGGTCTCCTCGCCTGCAGTCTCGACGGTGGTCTCCTCGCCTGCAGTCTCGACGGCGCCCAACGACGTCTCAGAGGGTCCAGACGACGAGGGTCCGGATGACGTCTCAGAGGAGCCCGACAACGAGGGTCCGGATGACGTCTCAGAGGAGCCCGACAACGAGGGTCCTTACGACGAGGGTCCAGACGAAGAGGGTCCCCACGACGTCTCGGAGGATCCCCACGATGAGTGTCCCGACGAAGAGGGTCCCCACGACGTCTCGGAGGATCCCCACGATGAGGGTCCCGACGAAGAGGGTCCCCACGACGTCTCAGGGGGTCCCTACGACAAGGATCCCGACGAAGAGGGTCCCCACGACGAGGGTCTCAACGAAGCAGACGACGTCCCCGAGGGTCTCGACGAAGCAGACGACGACGTGGTCCCTAACGACGTCTCAGAGGGTCCTGACAACGGGGGTCCTGGCGATGACAACGTCTGTGTTCCGGCCGACGTCTGTGTTCCGGCCGACAAAGAAGGTGTACCGGCCGAATGTGGTGTCCCAGCCGTCCCTTTCCTTGGGGGCGTGTTTCTTGCTGGACGGTACTCTGGTCGCCCGCCTGACGTGCTGCCGCATTATGGACGTCCTCCTGAACGTCCTCCAGATCGGGCTGGTGGTGATGGGCGGCCTCCTGGACGTCCTCCAGATCGGGCTGGTGGTGATGGGCGACCTCCTGGGTGCCCCCCGGATCGGGCTGATGTTGGCCCGCCGTCCTGCCTGTTACCTCCCTCCGCCCACCCTTGTTCTTGTGGGGTCCGTCTTGGGGGTATCAGGTGCCACCCTTGAGGGAGGGTTATGTCAGGCTCTGTCCCTGTTTGTTTCTTTAAGTTTATTTGTGTTTTCCTCCTGTCTTACTTTTATCATTCTGAGCTTTGATTTCTGTTTATCTCATTCAGTCTCTGTCATTTTCCCACTCACTTTTCAGTCTGTCTCTCTGTGCTCAAGCCTGCAGCCTTAATCATTCACACCTGTCTCATCAGCCACCTGCCAAGCTGAACTCATTACCCACTCTCTTTCTGCCTTATAAAAAGCCTTCATCTCCTCCACTTTGTGTCCGGTCATTGTTCTGTTCACACAGACAATTCAGTCCTCACCTCTCCACTCTGATGTCCTTCTCTGTTTCTGCTCCAGTTTACCAGAGTGAGTTTTTGGCTGCCCTGACAGCATTTTTGTTTAAAATAAATAATTATTATTTTAAACTCCTGCCTCGTTCACTTTCCTGCACGTGGGTCTAACACCAGAGGAACCTGACAGAATGACCGGACCAGACCCAGACCCAGCAGGTTTTGTGAACAGTACCGAGCGCTGCTCAGAATGGGACCAACTCCACCGGGTAACCCGTAAATATATTGACACTGTGGCCACTTCCTATGATCTACAGGAGAGGTTGGTGGCCAGTGATGACTTTATACAGGTGTTTACCCGGTTGGAGATAGTAGGTGATGACCCATGGCTGTTTGGACTGTTTGCTGAAGCCTGGACCGAGAGAGAAAGGTCACACTCTCGTCTCCTGCAAACTATTGCCCTGCCCTTGGTGCCAACCACTGTGGTCTCCTCGCCTGCAGCCTCGACGGTGGTCTCCTCGCCTGCAGCCTCGACGGTGGTCTCCTCGCCTGCAGTCTCGACGGTGGTCTCCTCGCCTGCAGCCTCGACGGTGGTCTCCTCGCCTGCAGCCTCGACGGTGGTCTCCTCGCCTGCAGTCTCGACGGTGGTCTCCTCGCCTGCAGTCTCGACGGTGGTCTCCTCGCCTGCAGTCTCGACGGTGGTCTCCTCGCCTGCAGTCTCGACGGTGGTCTCCTCGCCTGCAGTCTCGACGGTGGTCTCCTCGCCTGCAGTCTCGACGGTGGTCTCCTCGCCTGCAGTCTCGACGGTGGTCTCCTCGCCTGCAGTCTCGACGGCGCCCAACGACGTCTCAGAGGGTCCAGACGACGAGGGTCCGGATGACGTCTCAGAGGAGCCCGACAACGAGGGTCCGGATGACGTCTCAGAGGAGCCCGACAACGAGGGTCCTTACGACGAGGGTCCAGACGAAGAGGGTCCCCACGACGTCTCGGAGGATCCCCACGATGAGTGTCCCGACGAAGAGGGTCCCCACGACGTCTCGGAGGATCCCCACGATGAGGGTCCCGACGAAGAGGGTCCCCACGACGTCTCAGGGGGTCCCTACGACAAGGATCCCGACGAAGAGGGTCCCCACGACGAGGGTCTCAACGAAGCAGACGACGTCCCCGAGGGTCTCGACGAAGCAGACGACGACGTGGTCCCTAACGACGTCTCAGAGGGTCCTGACAACGGGGGTCCTGGCGATGACAACGTCTGTGTTCCGGCCGACGTCTGTGTTCCGGCCGACAAAGAAGGTGTACCGGCCGAATGTGGTGTCCCAGCCGTCCCTTTCCTTGGGGGCGTGTTTCTTGCTGGACGGTACTCTGGTCGCCCGCCTGACGTGCTGCCGCATTATGGACGTCCTCCTGAACGTCCTCCAGATCGGGCTGGTGGTGATGGGCGGCCTCCTGGACGTCCTCCAGATCGGGCTGGTGGTGATGGGCGACCTCCTGGGTGCCCCCCGGATCGGGCTGATGTTGGCCCGCCGTCCTGCCTGTTACCTCCCTCCGCCCACCCTTGTTCTTGTGGGGTCCGTCTTGGGGGTATCAGGTGCCACCCTTGAGGGAGGGTTATGTCAGGCTCTGTCCCTGTTTGTTTCTTTAAGTTTATTTGTGTTTTCCTCCTGTCTTACTTTTATCATTCTGAGCTTTGATTTCTGTTTATCTCATTCAGTCTCTGTCATTTTCCCACTCACTTTTCAGTCTGTCTCTCTGTGCTCAAGCCTGCAGCCTTAATCATTCACACCTGTCTCATCAGCCACCTGCCAAGCTGAACTCATTACCCACTCTCTTTCTGCCTTATAAAAAGCCTTCATCTCCTCCACTTTGTGTCCGGTCATTGTTCTGTTCACACAGACAATTCAGTCCTCACCTCTCCACTCTGATGTCCTTCTCTGTTTCTGCTCCAGTTTACCAGAGTGAGTTTTTGGCTGCCCTGACAGCATTTTTGTTTAAAATAAATAATTATTATTTTAAACTCCTGCCTCGTTCACTTTCCTGCACGTGGGTCTAACACCAGAGGAACCTGACAGAATGACTGGACCAGACCCAGACCCAGCAGGTTTTGTGAACAGTACCGAGCGTTGCTCAGAATGGGACCGACTCCACCGGGTAACCCGTAAATATATTGACACTGGCCACTTCCTATGATCTACAAGAGAGGTTGGTGGCCAGTGATGACTTTATACAGGTGTTTACCCGGTTGGAGATAGTAGGTGATGACCCATGGCTGTTTGGACTGTTTGCTGAAGCCTGGACCGAGAGAGAAAGGTCACACTCTCGTCTCCTGCAAACTATTGCCCTGCCCTTGGTGCCAACCACTGTGGTCTCCTCGCCTGCAGCCTCGACGGTGGTCTCCTCGCCTGCAGCCTCGACGGTGGTCTCCTCGCCTGCAGCCTCGACGGTGGTCTCCTCGCCTGCAGTCTCGACGGTGGTCTCCTCGCCTGCAGTCTCGACGGTGGTCTCCTCGCCTGCAGTCTCGACGGTGGTCTCCTCGCCTGCAGTCTCGACGGTGGTCTCCTCGCCTGCAGTCTCGACGGTGGTCTCCTCGCCTGCAGTCTCGACGGTGGTCTCCTCGCCTGCAGTCTCGACGGTGGTCTCCTCGCCTGCAGTCTCGACGGTGGTCTCCTCGCCTGCAGTCTCGACGGTGGTCTCCTCGCCTGCAGTCTCGACGGCGCCCAACGACGTCTCAGAGGGTCCAGACGACGAGGGTCCGGATGACGTCTCAGAGGAGCCCGACAACGAGGGTCCGGATGACGTCTCAGAGGAGCCCGACAACGAGGGTCCTTACGACGAGGGTCCAGACGAAGAGGGTCCCCACGACGTCTCGGAGGATCCCCACGATGAGTGTCCCGACGAAGAGGGTCCCCACGACGTCTCGGAGGATCCCCACGATGAGGGTCCCGACGAAGAGGGTCCCCACGACGTCTCAGGGGGTCCCTACGACAAGGATCCCGACGAAGAGGGTCCCCACGACGAGGGTCTCAACGAAGCAGACGACGTCCCCGAGGGTCTCGACGAAGCAGACGACGACGTGGTCCCTAACGACGTCTCAGAGGGTCCTGACAACGGGGGTCCTGGCGATGACAACGTCTGTGTTCCGGCCGACGTCTGTGTTCCGGCCGACAAAGAAGGTGTACCGGCCGAATGTGGTGTCCCAGCCGTCCCTTTCCTTGGGGGCGTGTTTCTTGCTGGACGGTACTCTGGTCGCCCGCCTGACGTGCTGCCGCATTATGGACGTCCTCCTGAACGTCCTCCAGATCGGGCTGGTGGTGATGGGCGGCCTCCTGGACGTCCTCCAGATCGGGCTGGTGGTGATGGGCGACCTCCTGGGTGCCCCCCGGATCGGGCTGATGTTGGCCCGCCGTCCTGCCTGTTACCTCCCTCCGCCCACCCTTGTTCTTGTGGGGTCCGTCTTGGGGGTATCAGGTGCCACCCTTGAGGGAGGGTTATGTCAGGCTCTGTCCCTGTTTGTTTCTTTAAGTTTATTTGTGTTTTCCTCCTGTCTTACTTTTATCATTCTGAGCTTTGATTTCTGTTTATCTCATTCAGTCTCTGTCATTTTCCCACTCACTTTTCAGTCTGTCTCTCTGTGCTCAAGCCTGCAGCCTTAATCATTCACACCTGTCTCATCAGCCACCTGCCAAGCTGAACTCATTACCCACTCTCTTTCTGCCTTATAAAAAGCCTTCATCTCCTCCACTTTGTGTCCGGTCATTGTTCTGTTCACACAGACAATTCAGTCCTCACCTCTCCACTCTGATGTCCTTCTCTGTTTCTGCTCCAGTTTACCAGAGTGAGTTTTTGGCTGCCCTGACAGCATTTTTGTTTAAAATAAATAATTATTATTTTAAACTCCTGCCTCGTTCACTTTCCTGCACGTGGGTCTAACACCAGAGGAACCTGACAGAATGACTGGACCAGACCCAGACCCAGCAGGTTTTGTGAACAGTACCGAGCGTTGCTCAGAATGGGACCGACTCCACCGGGTAACCCGTAAATATATTGACACTGGCCACTTCCTATGATCTACAAGAGAGGTTGGTGGCCAGTGATGACTTTATACAGGTGTTTACCCGGTTGGAGATAGTAGGTGATGACCCATGGCTGTTTGGACTGTTTGCTGAAGCCTGGACCGAGAGAGAAAGGTCACACTCTCGTCTCCTGCAAACTATTGCCCTGCCCTTGGTGCCAACCACTGTGGTCTCCTCGCCTGCAGCCTCGACGGTGGTCTCCTCGCCTGCAGCCTCGACGGTGGTCTCCTCGCCTGCAGTCTCGACGGTGGTCTCCTCGCCTGCAGTCTCGACGGTGGTCTCCTCGCCTGCAGTCTCGACGGTGGTCTCCTCGCCTGCAGTCTCGACGGTGGTCTCCTCGCCTGCAGTCTCGACGGTGGTCTCCTCGCCTGCAGTCTCGACGGTGGTCTCCTCGCCTGCAGTCTCGACGGTGGTCTCCTCGCCTGCAGTCTCGACGGTGGTCTCCTCGCCTGCAGTCTCGACGGCGCCCAACGACGTCTCAGAGGGTCCAGACGACGAGGGTCCGGATGACGTCTCAGAGGAGCCCGACAACGAGGGTCCGGATGACGTCTCAGAGGAGCCCGACAACGAGGGTCCTTACGACGAGGGTCCAGACGAAGAGGGTCCCCACGACGTCTCGGAGGATCCCCACGATGAGTGTCCCGACGAAGAGGGTCCCCACGACGTCTCGGAGGATCCCCACGATGAGGGTCCCGACGAAGAGGGTCCCCACGACGTCTCAGGGGGTCCCTACGACAAGGATCCCGACGAAGAGGGTCCCCACGACGAGGGTCTCAACGAAGCAGACGACGTCCCCGAGGGTCTCGACGAAGCAGACGACGACGTGGTCCCTAACGACGTCTCAGAGGGTCCTGACAACGGGGGTCCTGGCGATGACAACGTCTGTGTTCCGGCCGACGTCTGTGTTCCGGCCGACAAAGAAGGTGTACCGGCCGAATGTGGTGTCCCAGCCGTCCCTTTCCTTGGGGGCGTGTTTCTTGCTGGACGGTACTCTGGTCGCCCGCCTGACGTGCTGCCGCATTATGGACGTCCTCCTGAACGTCCTCCAGATCGGGCTGGTGGTGATGGGCGGCCTCCTGGACGTCCTCCAGATCGGGCTGGTGGTGATGGGCGACCTCCTGGGTGCCCCCCGGATCGGGCTGATGTTGGCCCGCCGTCCTGCCTGTTACCTCCCTCCGCCCACCCTTGTTCTTGTGGGGTCCGTCTTGGGGGTATCAGGTGCCACCCTTGAGGGAGGGTTATGTCAGGCTCTGTCCCTGTTTGTTTCTTTAAGTTTATTTGTGTTTTCCTCCTGTCTTACTTTTATCATTCTGAGCTTTGATTTCTGTTTATCTCATTCAGTCTCTGTCATTTTCCCACTCACTTTTCAGTCTGTCTCTCTGTGCTCAAGCCTGCAGCCTTAATCATTCACACCTGTCTCATCAGCCACCTGCCAAGCTGAACTCATTACCCACTCTCTTTCTGCCTTATAAAAAGCCTTCATCTCCTCCACTTTGTGTCCGGTCATTGTTCTGTTCACACAGACAATTCAGTCCTCACCTCTCCACTCTGATGTCCTTCTCTGTTTCTGCTCCAGTTTACCAGAGTGAGTTTTTGGCTGCCCTGACAGCATTTTTGTTTAAAATAAATAATTATTATTTTAAACTCCTGCCTCGTTCACTTTCCTGCACGTGGGTCTAACACCAGAGGAACCTGACACACGGTTCCTGCGTTGCGCCCCAGAGCGCAGCAGTGCCAAACTGAAAAAGGATTATTTCTGAAAACGGCTGATAAGCTATATCCTAGATCAGAAAATTATATCTGTTTGCTTTGCGTGTTACACTATTTATTACAGCCTCCAGTAAGGCTGAATCCGTTCCTGTTACATGTATTTTTTTGCACAACTTTGCGCGTCCTTTATTTAACTGCGTCCATGTGGATGTAATAATTGTTAATCATGTGTGTCTGGTGTGAACAATAATCATTTTCACATCATGAACAGTTAATAATAATAATAATAATAATAATAATGAATTCAATTTATAACGCACTTTTCATTAATGAAAATCTCAAAGTGCTACAAGGTGCAACAGAATTAAATGTCAATAAAACAAATAATAAAACAATTAAAATCAACAACAGTATCAGCTAAGATCAAAAGTAGAATCATGAGGAGGTAGAGTATGCTCGGTTGAAAAGAAAGGTCTTCAAGCTGCTCTTAAAGTCAACCACAGACTGTGGGGCTTCAGTTTCTCAGAATCACCTGTAAGTGTCGCCAAAGGAACAAAAACCACAGAAATGTGCGTACGCCAGCCATGGCACGTTCAGTTCAGTTTTGATACATACAGAGTTTTGCGTGGATAGTGACGTACGCACGGTTTTTGTGCGTACGCACCGTTGATACATGAGGCCCCAGGGAACACAGGGGATACCAAACGATGCGGCTGCAAAGACTGAGACACTGAACAGGGCTTATATACTCACAGACAAGACGAGACAAAATCACAAACACCTGGGGACAATTAACTAGAGACAATTAACTAGACAAAGAGCAAAACTGGGAAACTACCTGAAACATGAAAAGTACACTAGGATGACAGAAACTGGTGGTTACAACTATAAGAGTAATTTTACAACTAAGTGTAATGGAGACTAAAACTAATAAAACTAACAGAAAAACATCACAAGGGGGACAGACAAGACCAACAGGATACCCACTAGATGGTGCCATCCTCACAGTAGATGGTACCATCCTTACAGTTCTCTTGTTTATGTGAGTAAAGTAATAAATTGTCACAGTATTTTAGTAGCCTAGCGTTTAATTTTATTTTTAAATCGCTCATGGATTTATGGTTTCATCTGGGGTGACAACCCAAAATGTCCAGAACTAAACTTGTTCATACGACTACTACGATTACTATCACAACTACTATCACTACTATTATCACTATTATTCAGAGGTGTCAAGTAACGAAGTATAAATACTTTGTTTCTTTACTTAAGTACAAATTTTAGTTATCTATACTTTAGTAAAGTAATTATTTTTCAGCCTACTTTATACTTCTACTTCTTACATTTTCACGCAATTACTGGTACTTTCTACTCCTTACTTTTTAAAAATAGCCTCGTTACTTTTCTTTCATTTTGCCGTTTTTTTTTTGTAGAATATAGATATTCACGCAGGACTTTCCAAAAATTGAACATAAATATCGCAGCCGTCACTCACCAGTGTTGCCAGATTGGGCGGTTCACCGCGATTTTCCTTCTCACTTTTGCGGGTAAAGAGTGCTTTGGGTGGGTGGGACTCTATCTGGCAACACCGGTCACACCGGTGTTTACGCGTGTGCCTTTACATCCGGGGCAGCGTCGGCAGCGCCGGGACCCTCCATGTCAATGTAGAGGCGTCTGCGGCACCGGGACCCTCCATCAGTAGTTGGGGCGTCTTCTATAGCAACTTCATCCGGCGAAGCCATGCTGTCCGTGACGCTGACTTGCTAGGGGCTCTGCTAGCGCTAGCATTAGCGTCTCACGAGAGATATCACGGGAGTTTAATATCGCGAGATCTCGTACAACGAGATCTCGTTACATGCCTAATATTGAGGTAAGCTGAAAGTTTTTTTTTAAATCAGTCAGTTGATTACTGACTTCTAGTGACCTAGTAACATACTAATGTTGTATAATGTTTTCTATGGTTAGGAGGTACTAGCCATGGAACTAGCTACATGCTCTGGGTTTGCTTGCTAACATTGTTTCTCTTTTTTATTCAGATTTAAAACATATTTTCTTTCTGTCAGAGTTTTCACTGAACTTAACAAAGTTTTACTTCATAGACTACGTTCACACTGCAGGCAAATGCTCAATAATACCCCTATACAGTATGGTTATTTTAATATATTTAAATTTGCATTTAAATGTGTCTATTTTCAATGGGCATATATGCAGTTAAGACAGGTAGCTTAGTGCACCCCTAGTTTTTCAACATTAACAATATAATATAATCTAGTCTAAAAAAATGATTTTTGTGGGGGAGGTGGGGTTGTATACAATAGTATGTGTGGTGCAGCCTAAGCATTTGTCTTTGTTGTTGCTTTTTCTTACGCTACTTTTACTTTTATACTTTTAAGTAGTTTTGAAACCAGTACTTTTTTACTTTTACTTGAGTAAAAAGCTAGAGTTGATACTTCTACTTCTACAGAAGTAATTTTAAATCCCAGTATCTATACTTCTACTTGAGTAATGAATGTGAATACTTTTGACACCACTACTATTATTACTACTACTACTACTACTACTAATTATACTATTACTACTACTATTATTATCACAACTACTACTACTACAACTACTACCATTATTATCACAACTACTATCAAAACAACAACAATTACTACTACTACTATTACTACTACTACTACTATTATTACTACTACGACTACTACTACTACTACTGCTGCTGCTATTATAACTACCACTGATATTATGGCTACTGCTACTACTACTATTACTGCTACTACTACTACTACTACTACTACTACTGCTTCTGTTACTTCTACTACTATCACTACTACTACTGCTATTATTACTACTACTATCACTGCTACTGCTACTACTACTACTAATACTACTACTACTACTACTACTACTACTACTACTACTACTACTACTACTACTACTGCTACTACTGCTTCTGTTACTTCTACTACTACCACTACTACTACTTTTACTAATGCTACTACTACTACTTTTACTAATCCTACTCCTATTCCTACTACTACTACTACTGCTATTATTATTACTATTGCTACTGCTACTGCTACTACTACTACTACTACTACTACTACTACTCCTACTACTACTACTACTACTACTACTACTACTACTACTCCTACTACTTCCATTACTACCTCCAAACATTACTACTACTCCCATCAAGACTACAACTAATATCTAACATATGAAAAATTATTTTAGCTTTTAAATTTTGTTAAATGAACCATTAGCAGCTGAAGACTGTTGGTCACATGGAATTTTATATTTCTACAGTTTTTTTTTTTTTTTAATGAAGGTAATGTGACAAATGAAATAAAACAATTATTCACTTCCTATGTTGAAGACAATAATTTGAGATACGGTACGTGTAACTGAATCTGTGAAAGCTTGTAGTCTGAGGGCATTTGAGAGAAAACTGTAAGTCCTATTACAAAACAACAAAAAAACAGCATAATCACCTGTGTGAAAGAAGACAAAAAAAGTCATTTTGTTTTGATGTAAAATGTGTGTAGGCGTTGTCAAAATTTGCAAAAGTAAAACGTTTAAGTGTGTGTTTGCAAAAGATGATGCAAGTGTGTGGTGTCAAACTGAAATTATTTTGTTGTTGTTGTCCACTGTTGTCATTACTCTTTGTTAAACTTCAGGTCTTTCTTGTAAATGAGTCCTCATGGCTCATTGGGACTAGCCTGTTTAAATAAAGGTTGAATGAAACATTTTGATCAGTAATTATGTCTCAATGGGAGGTAAACTTCAAAGTTGTTTAACACTAGAAGTCCCAGGATTTTCGACCTCCCCCCAAAAGTCCTGAAAGAGGGTCAAAAGACCCTTAGTCCAAACCAACCATTAATGGGTCTACATTAGTGGGCCATTAACTGCCTTTTGTTATAAATATGCGTGCACACAACTCAGACACCCCCACCACACCAGACTGCACAAACTGCATTCCAATGTTTCCACCAGGTAAGTAAGACTCTGCTTGCACTTCCCCCCTTAGTCAGAAGAGAGGCCCTGACCTGAATTCACACATAACAGACCCTGAAGTTATCTCACAGTTGAACATTTTGGGACATCCACTGAACGGAAAGCTTTGTCTGCTCCAGAACAGTTTTATGCATAAAATTGTCTCATTCTGCTGTGCTGACTATCCTGTAACTTTGATGTTCTGTCAAATAAATTATTTTGCTTACAAGTACTGTCTCTCTCCTTGTCCTTGGCGCATGTATATACGGTGCGTGCCGGCACATGCAGGTGGCCCATTGCTGTGTTCTAAAACATGCTTGACCTATTGTTGTCTGTCACCTGACGGACAGACATAGGTCACATGACCTGAGGTCAAGTGACGGACCAACATATGTAGCCCACTGAAAGGGACCGGGGGATTTAGAAGCCAAGTTCACTTGCGCAAAAAAGTGCAGCCTTAGTCAAATTAGTGTGCCCCCTCCTGTGGTGCGCCAGTAATGGCCTTATTTACAAAACAAAAGCGCCTGTTAACAGCTCATTATAGGATGTTAGCTAAAATCCTTCGGGTCACTCGACCCGTCTCTGGGTTCCAAAGGTAGAAATGTTGAATGACCCTTCTCTGGGACTTCTAGTGTTAAAGCTGCACTATGTAACTTTGTAGTGCAGTCTGTAACTTTTCTAACAATATATTTTTAACATATTTCTTCACTCTGTCACTATCTACTGACAGACTGATGTTAGACAAAGTAATCTCTGAAAAAAACTATAGTCCCCTTGCTTCTCTATCAGCATTTATAAAAACACTAAAAACACAGAGTGACCCGTCCTTAACCAGCCAATAAAAACAGAGCTTCTCACTTCTCACGCTCCTAACCCACGCCCCCCCTGTCCCAGCCCGCAGCGGCCGCGGCTCGTTCTCATTCAAAGAATTGCAAAGCGATGCAGGACTGTTTTGTATGTGACACAAATGTATTAAATATCCCTTCTTCATCCCAGAGCTGGACTTTTCTTTTGTTTTTTTGCCAAAAGTCAAGTGATCGCTTCATCCTTCACTGACAGAAATGAGGAAATGGATTTGTCACGAGCGAAAAAAAAAACTCATCTCCAACGTGGCTGCGTGAAGCTCTGCAGATTTCATGGTGTTCTGGTGTGCTGGACCAGTGCTCCATGTTTTTATTTTATTTTTTAGAACGTTTTATTAACATATAATCACAGAACTTTGCAGCGCTGAGACGGGACATGTAGTGGGGGCGGAGCATTCCAGGCTGCAGCGCGAGCGAGGTGGAGCTTAGTCATATATGGCTCTGAGTGAGGAGGGACCAGAAACGTGTCTCTGTTCAAAATGTTTCTAAGTGCCAGCGTGTTCAAAAACTACATAGTGAACCTTTAAACCTGTTTGTGATGTGATTTTAAGCATTTTCCCTGATGATGTTCTCATTGTGAAAAGAGTAAATGCCTGTGAAAAGAAGCCAAGTGCAGAAATCAGTTTTGTATGAAAAAAAAAAACAAAATAACCACCTGTAAGACAAAAACTGATGTGACAGCATAAAACCTCAACAGATATTAAATCTGTGTCTGTTATCTGACCGTTAAATACCAAATAAACTGGCAGTTAGATAAGTCTGAATGAATTAAATCCCTGTGAATTTGTAGAGGAACTTGGATTGCATCTTTATCCTGTTATTATGGCGCTTTTT
>JBBPBX010007725.1:24550-37453 GCA_038048925.1 Garcialebias charrua | reverse complement strand
ATTGAAAGCAAACACACACACATACTTGAGCTAACACATACATGTGACACATTCAAAGTTCAGCGTGTGAAAGCAGGTCTTACAGAAGACACACACACACATCCTACTGTATGTAAATTGACAAATCAAACCTTACACCTCAACAGCAGGGACCTCTCAAAGTCCTTGCCAGCCTAATTCATAAACGAGGCTCCTTTGTTCTCATCAGGTGCGAAACGTCTGGGAACCAAACCCAGGGCCGCACTATAAATTTTATCCATCCATCCATCCATCCATCCATCCATCCATTGTCTTCCGCTTATCCGGGGTCGGGTCGTGGGGGTAGCAGCCTAAGTAGGGAGGCCCAGACTTCCTTCTCCCCAGCCACTTGGAACAGCTCCTCTGGGGGAATCCCAAGGCATTCCCAGGCCAGCCGAGAAACATAGTCCCTCCAGCGTCTTCCTCTGGGCCTCCTCCCGGTGGGACGTGCCCGGAACACCTCACCAGGGAGGCGTCCAGGAGGCATCCTAACCAGATGCCCGAGCCACCTCAACTGGCTCCTCTCGATGTGGAGAAGCAGCGGCTCTACTCCGAGTCCCTCCCGGATGACTGAGCTTCTCACCCTATCTCTAAGGGAGAGTCCAGACACCCTGCGGAGAAAACTCATTTCAGCCGCTTGTATCTGAGATCTCGTTCTTTCGGTCACAACCCAAAGCTCATGACCATAGATGAGGGTGGGAACGTAGATCGATCGGTAAATTGAGAGCTTTGCCTTTTGACTCAGCTCTCTCTTCACCACGACAGACCGGTACAGCGCCCGCTTCACTGCGGACGCTGCACCTATCCGCCTATCGATCTCACGCTCCAGTTTTCCCTCATTCGTGAACAAGACCCAGAGATACTTAAACTCCTCCACTTGGGGCAGGACCTCCTCCCCTACCCGGAGAGGGCACGCTACCCTTTTCCGGGTCAAGACCATGGCCTCGGACTTGGAGGAACTGATCTTCATCCAGACCGTATCACACTCAGCTACAAACTGCTCCAGTGAAAGCTGTAGATCACGACCTGATGAAGCCAATAGGACCACATCATCTGCAAAAAAACAGAGATGTGATTCTAAGGCCACCAAATTGGATCCCCTCAACACCTTGGTTGCGCCTAGAAATTCTGTCCATAAAAGTTATGAACAGAATCTGTGACAAAGGGCAACCTTGGCGGAGTCCAACTCCCACTGGAATTGAGCCTGACTTACTACCAGCAATGCGGAACAAGCTCTGACACCGGTCATACAGGGACCTAACAGCCCGTATCAAAGGGCTTGGTAACCCATACTCCCGAAGTACCCCCCACAGAACCCCCAGAGGGACGCGGTCGAATGCCTTCTCCAAGTCCTCAAAGCACATGTAAACTGGTTAGGCAAACTCCCACGTACCCTCCAGGACCCTGCTACGGGTGTAGAGCTGGTCCAGTGTTCCACGACCAGGACGAAAACCACACTGCTCCTCCTGAATCTGAGGTTCGACTATCCGACGGACCCTCCTCTCCAGAACCCCTGAATAGACCTTACCAGGGAGGCTTAAGAGTGTGATCCCCCTATAGTTGGAACACACCCTACGGTCCCCCTTTTTGAATAGGGGAACCACCACCCCAGTCTGCCAATCCAAGGGAACTGCCCCCGATGTCCACGCGATATTGCAGAGTCGCGTAAGCCAACACAACCCCACAACATCCAGAGCCGTAAGGAACTCCGGGCGAATCTCATCCACCCCTGGAGCCTTGCATCCGCATAGCTTTTCAACCACCTCTGTGACCTCAGCACCAGAGATTGGAGAGCCCAACCCAAAGTCCCTAGGCTCTGCTTCCTCAGTGGAAGACGTGCCAGTAGGATTGAGGAGGTCTTCGAAGTATTCCGCCCACCGACTCACAACATCCCGAGTTGAGGTCAATAGCACGTCACCCCCACTATAAATGGTGTTGGTCGCATACCGCTTTCCCCCCCTGAGACGCCGGATGGTGGACCAGAATCGCCTCGAAGCCGTACGAAAGTCATTCTCCATGGCCTCTCCGAACTCCTTCCACGCCCGAGTTTTTGTCTTAGCAACCACCCGAGCCACAAAACTATAAGTTTTAGAAAGTTGAAATCTGAGGCCTCCTCCTCTGTTTAATGATGGTTTCTCTCGTTTTACATAATTTGCCTCCTTCACACCCCTCTCAAACCACTTGTGCTCTCGGTCCAAAATATGTACATTCTGGTACTCAAAAGAGTGTCCCTTGACCGTGAGGTAGAGGTGAACAGCTGAGTTTTGTCCAGAGGAGGAGGCTCTCCTGTGTTGGGACATTCTTCTGTGAAGAGGCTGTTTAGTTTCTCCAATGTAGAGGTCTGGACAGTCCTTGCTGCACTGGACTGCGTACACTACACCACTCTGTTTGTGTGTGAGTGTCTTGTCCTTAGGGTGGACCAGCCTCTGTCTGTGAGTCCTGCTGGGTTTGAAATGTACTGGGATGTTGTTTTTTCTTGAGAATCCTTCTGAAATAGGCTATATGCCACGGACTTCCTTTCTAGCACTTCCGCATTCATGGGCCAGATTGCGCACTTCCGGTTCACAGCCACAGGATGGCGATCTTTACACAATCTCTGCAGGACTTTCCGACAGTCAATGTGTACAGAATTATTCAGACCTTTGTCTAAAGCGCACATCTAAGAAAGACAAAGGATTTAAGCTTTATGTGTCCAACTACATAAATAACTCTGAAGGTAAGTCTGTATTTGTTTTCAGTTCACCAAACTGCATCATGTAGGCTAACACAGCTAACATAGTTAACCCTTGCTAAATTGTTGAGTAAACGTGTTTTGTCTGTACATTTCTGATTTAACACAAATGTTTAGTTTCAAACAAGGAGGCAGGAGAAGTCAGGGCTGAGTGTTTACAGTCCATGAGGAGCCAGAAGCCCCACTGTTTGAGTCAAAGGCACCTGACAGTTCAGTTTCAAACAAGGAGGCAGGAGATTTAGACCAGATTTAGAAACAAAAGTTATTTTAATTTAATTATTTTAATTCAAGTTTGTGTACAAAACTTGAGTTGAAGTTAAATATCAGACAATATAAACTCTTTATATTCAACACATGTCTGCTATATGGTTTTGTGAATCTCACTGTTTATAGCAGCTCTTAATAAGAGATGTTTTCTTTCACTGTACAGGACACCGTAGTGATGATGATGAGGAGGGAGCCAGCTGGTCCAGCCTGGATGTTTGTGAGCTGAGATCGGATCCAAACACTCTCCACTGATGACGAAGGACATGTGATCCATGTGGATGGTTGAACAGAAGAGCTGCTTCATCACTTACCTTTGTCTGACTGATTAATGTTTTTAAATCTCCATTAGCTGTCGAGGAAGCTGTGACTTAAAGTCAGAAGCTGTAATGCTATAAACTGTTTAAATCTTGTGCCTCAAACGTTTTCTACAGTAATGTAACATCATCATCAAATTTGTTTTTAATAAACTGGCTAAAATAAAACTGAACTCTAAGCCTGTCTTAAATCAACATACACATTTTTTTGGGTGATAATATGAAGACAAAGTCAGAATGTTTTGAACATTTTATTTTCTTACAAGTAGTAAGTAGTGTGACTGTAGTGTCAGGGTACAGTAGTCCTGAAGTCTGCAGGTAGATTTTTATGCATCTGCTCTTCAGGTATCGGGTCCTAATTGAGCCGAGTACTGTCAATAAAAAGTTGCAGTGATAATCCGCCTGACCGTGGACTGATGGACACCGTACCGGTCAGCAAGGTCCCGTTGCTTTCATCCAAGGTCAAGGTCATTTAAGAACAGGAAGAACTCAACGGGCTGCAGGATATTGGTTGACGGGGTGGTGTGGATAAATAATCAATAAATAACACTGAACAACTGGTAATAACTAATAATTCAATCTCAATGTCACTACTTGTGCAATAACCTGTCACACAACCTGTGTAATGTTGATTATGTGTAGTGTATATATATATACTGTATATATATAACTATGTGCATGTTAGCTTGTACTGTATTACTAGTTTGAAATACTTACAGTAGTTCATTCAAATTCATCCTGCTGCATCATTACTGTATATCCAACCATGTTTACTGTCTCTCTTCAGGACTTTGTGAATATTATAATTACTTTTTCACTTTGCATGCTTTTAGTATAGTTTGATTTTTAGCAAGTCAAATCGGATCTTCTCATCCTGAGCACTTCATTGTACTGTTAACTCTGTGTTAACCTGTATATGACAAATAAACACAACTTGAACTTGATGGGGAGTTCCTCTCATCTCATTCTTGGTGAACACTGACCATGGATGGCAGAGCAGCGCAGTCATGGGTCAGAAACACGCCAGGAGGTCAGATGATGCAAACCTGAAAAAACAAAAAAGTGTTCATATTTACCTTCATAACGTAAAAAACCAAACAGAGAACTCTTTATGAGAGTTATGCTTTAAAATAAATAATTACATCTCAGGAAATAAAAGTTTAATTGAAGTGAAACAGTTCTGGTTTCATATTAAAGGAAACTGCAGAGAATATTTCAGAGGTGTAACAGCCCTGAAGTTACTAGGAGTTTACAAACATATTTACAGATTAGAAAACTGTTAAAATCTGAATATTATTTTAAAAGTATGTAGTTACAAACTTTTATTAAATCACTCATCATGACTCCAACATTAAATCTCAGGGCTGCCAACTTTTCAAAAAGCCAAAGAGTGAGAATCTTGTTTTTGTGTGTGGGGGGAGCGCGGCGGCAACGCGGCGGCAGTGCGGCGGCGCGGCAACAGGGTTTGATTGTGCTGGTGAGCTTCACCTGGCCTCATCCTGTTGGCTACATCCTACAATAGAAATTGACTGAAAATGACTCCCTACACTCTACTTTATATCTGTGTCAGATTGAAATACTATTTCATATTTGAATATGTATGGAGGACCAAAACTGACATAATTAGAAATAAAAAGTAAAAAGAAATATATTAATGGACGAATAAATAACTAAAACATATAAAAACCAATAAATAACTTAAAATGCACCAAATTTAAAAAAAAAGGAAACCTTTCCTGGATCAGCTCTTCTATTGGTCAACAGACAGGATAAAGCAGGATCCACATGCAGATGTCTGTGCTACCTCAGTTTAGTTTAAGGTTTAGTTTAAAACAAAAGCACAGGTAAACTTTAAACTTTAAGTGCATATATTCATTTAATGGTCTATTTATATATTTCTGCTTTTATTTCTAATAATGTCAGTAAGTCCTCCATAAATGTTAGTATTTACCACCTTTTTGACTGTGTTTTAACTGTTACTGTACATTGTATGAAGAGCATTTTATGATGTAGGTTTAGTCAAAAATGACAAGAGAAAAGTTAGAGACATTCTTCATTTTCCAGTGGGTTTAGCAGAAAATGTACATATCAACAGCAAAACAGCAACAAAACATATAAATACAGTGCCTAAATGGTAAGAAGAGTTGAAAACAATTGAATTTTAAGTGTTTTGAACTGTGTGTTCTTCACACAAAAAGCTGGGAACAGCTGGAATTCCTCAAGTGGTCAGAGGTATAAGTAATAATTGAGAGGCTATTTCTACTGTGTTCTTGGTGTTAAAAAATAAGCTTTACCTTATCTTTCCATATTCTCCATCATCTAGCAACTTGTTCAGCTTAGCCCTGGTGGTGAAGCCAATGTTCAGCTTTCTTCCTGCCAAACAAATAGAACTAACATAAATACTGTGTTATGCTAATGATCAGAGAGAAATATTGGACATATTGGACAAGAAGTCGTGTGCTGTTGGGCTACTGGGAAAGTCCATCCATCCATCCATCCATCATCTTTACCCGTTTCTTCCATTTTGGGTCACGGGGGTCACCGGTGCCCATATCCAGCAATCACAGTGTAAGGGGCAGGGTGCACCCTGGACAGGTCGCAAGTCCATCACAGGGCCACATATAGAGACAAACGAGACAAACAACCATTCACTCTCTCACTCACACCTAGGGACAATTTAGAGTTACCAATACCAATTTGGTCTGTGGGAAAGTCATTCTTAATAAAATTAATAAAACTTAGCAGGTTTCTCATCAGTAGGTGATTGGGTATTGGGTTCCCCCATACTCACTTGTAATATTAGGTATCAAAAATAATCATGAATGATTTTCCAACACTTACCTGGTAAATGGTTTGCCTTTTCTTTAAAGGGAAAGTCACGAGCCTGTTCACAGCCCTGCAGTGCTGTTGGCAGCATGAATTCTTCGCACACAGCTTGCGAATGAATTTTAACATCTGCAACACAGACATTTACAAATGTAAGACAGTGGGTAAAATGTGTTGTACAAACTCCCGGGGCGTCGTCACTACACAAACAAAAGGAACCTGGAGTTTCCACAAAGATTAAAAGAAACATTTCTAATAACTACTAGATAAACTTTTCTGCTAAACAAGAAAAATATTATAAATATGATACATTTTGATCAAATTAATTAAACAACAACCCTGTTACACGACACTGGTAGTGGTGCATTACCACCACGAACTGCTGAGGAAGTGGACTGAAACAATGCAAACAAACAAACACATTAATTAATTAATCATTATTTTACAGGTTTGACTCGAACTTGATCTGATCTTAGTCTAAAAGAAAGATGAAAGGTGGTGGGCCATGCATTATTATATATATTATATATCAAGGACTGCCAGGCCTTTAATTGTGTCCAGCATCAGAACAGCTGAAGTGAACAGGAGAGGACAAACATGTCTCCTGTTTCTGCAGATGTTCAGCTGACCAACATCTGGCTGCAGTGGAGAAACGTTCAGGAAGTAGAAACTTGAAGAGGAAGTAGAAACTAATTCTCTCCTGGACTCTGTGTCTGTTTGAAGCTCAGCAACGTTCTTCAGAGTCTCCCACTCTGAGTGCAGCCTCTCAAACGTTGGTTCTGCTGAGTTCTGTCCACAGAACCTGCTCCACATCTCAGGTCCAGATGTTCCACTCAGCTGTAGGAGCTTCTAACGGCCCTTAAATCCCCACAAACATGAAGAGGAGAGAAGAAGAAGAACATCCAGGAAGATGTTTCTCTGAACTGACCAACACTTA
The DNA here is from genome assembly GCA_038048925.1 of Garcialebias charrua. Classification (NCBI taxonomy): domain Eukaryota; kingdom Metazoa; phylum Chordata; class Actinopteri; order Cyprinodontiformes; family Rivulidae; genus Garcialebias; species Garcialebias charrua. Next base: position 30,360 of record JBBPBX010007725.1, on the reverse strand, counting down.
TAAACTGATAAATTATACTATACTATAAACTGATAAATTAAGTAGAATTATTCATTAGTTTGAAGGTTATCATTGGTTGAACAAACTGTGAAATAAGGGGCAGATATAATAAGATTTCATCTTCTTTCTGCTCCTTTCATTTTATCCTACTTGTATTCTTGTATCTGATGAAACTGTCTTGTATTGTTCCTTTAAAATGAATGAATAAACATAAAATCAAATCAAACACTTGACTCACAAGAAGTCCACATGCTTCAGTGAGACGTGTGGAGAAGTTCAGGTGTTTGCAGAGTTCCTGCTGAAGTCCTGAACTCAGCCTCTGTTCTAAAAGTCTGTCACACAGTTCATGTTGAGATGATTTTTAAACCTTCAACATGTTCCTGTCACTTTCTGTCCACACCATCTGAACACCTCCTCATTTCAGGAAACATCCACCACAAAGCTTCACTGAGCCTTCAACAACTACATCTCCCATGAGGCAGCAGCTGCTGGAGCTAACGCTCATGGGAAATGTAGTTCAGCTTCATGTTCCTCTTCTGAGCTCATGACAGAGTAGTTTGGATCCATCTATGCATTTTCTTCAGCTGCTTTTCTCTGCAGCGTCAGGATCAGTTTGTAAAAATAATTCTCGTTTGTGAAACTGAACGCTGAGCTGAAAGAGTCTGCTGAAACCAGCCAAACAAGCTGAAGCTGATACACAACACGAGCTAAAAGATAAAAAAAGATGAACACTAGCTAAAAGTTAAAGAAGAGAATCACTTGCTAAAAGTTAGAAGTAGCTAAACTTTAGCTAAAAGGTGAAAGTAGCATAGAGATTGCTAAATGTAGCAGAAGGCTAGCTAAAAGCTAAATAAAGCAAAAGCCTAAGAGCTGTTACATTTCCAGACGTTTGCCTGCATTCACCTTGTTTAATGTTCAGATGATTTTTAGCAAATGCACTGTCTTACTTGTGTGCAGTGCTTTAAGTGGAAAAAAATAAGTGCCGGTACCCTCCCTAATGTCATAATAATATGCATACCTGCAAACTCAGAAGGGATGAAAAAGGTGACAAACGTTGCGCCAACCCCCCCCCCCGAAAGATTTTGTAATTTTTTAACATGCTTCAAGTAAAAGTCATTTACTAACCTAATTTAATGAGGACATAAATAGGAAAGATTGTGTCAACCAAAAAATTAACAACCAACAACAGCAGCAAGTCAAATACAGCAGAACATTTTGCTAACAATGCGCTGCTCCGAGTCAACAGATGCATTTAAAAACTTAAGACTTATCTCTTCAGACAGGCTTTTGGTTAATTTTGTACATTGATTTTAGAGTTATGTTTTACCTTTCTGTATAGTACTTCTGTGATTTTATGATTTTATTTTTCCTTTTGTAAAGCACTATGTGACTCTCATGTCTGTGAAATGTGCTATATAAATAAAACTTACTTACAGTAAAAACTCATTTCTTAAATATGCTGGTGAAGATGTTTTGCCAGAAATTTTGAATAAAGTAGATGCCATTTCCTGCATTCTTGTGTATTTTAACAAGTTGTTAAACATCTATGTTTACCTACATGTAAACATGATTCACTAACTATTTTAGAGACATCTAACAAAATAAAGTCAGGTCCTGTGGACAGATTAAAAAATTGTTGAAATTATTATTGATCATGAATCAGGATATTTTAGAGACACCTCATAGTTCATATAGACATCATCCTGTTTTTAAACTCACTCCTGTGGCTAAGATAATTAAATTAATGTGATACTTTATCACAGTGGCTTTAGGGGTGCAATTGACTGTTATTTTGTTAATTTTTATTTAGTTTTATTTGTAACACAACATGCCATTTTACTAAACAATGGTTACACTGCATGTATAAAAATATTAACTTTACCCACACGTTGGAGGAGTTACTTCCGCTTCCCTCGCGCTCTGTCGCGCTGCAGTTTGTTTTTGTTTTTTTACAGAGTTCGCTGTCGTCTCCTCCCCCTGTCTATCCTGAGGTTGTGATTGGCCAAATGACGCGCTCCACCAAAGATGTTTTATTGTCGTGAAGATGCATTACTCTTTCTTGAAATCCAGTCGGGGGAAATGATGCATTCTAATCTGCCACGGGTCTTTCAAGTGGAGAAGACGAAAATAAGTTCCGGAACGCACTTTACGCTTAAAAAAAGTCCCGGTACTCTCAGGGTTAAATTTTAGAAGTGGCGGAACTGGGTACCGGTGAGTTCCGGCCCACTTAAAGCACTGCTTGTGTGTGATAATATATTGTCTAAGGCACTCACATGATTGCATAAAAACTTGATTATAGCACATAAAAACAGTTGCGATTTATACCATTTGTAAAATAGTTTCAATCAGTAAAGTATATAAAAGCATAATATTCTTCACTTTCCCTCTCTGCTCCATCCACCTCGTTTTTCCTGTTTCATGTTTGATAATGTTACAGACTCACCTCCTCTTTCTTTTTCTTCAATTTGCCGCACACACCGAGCTCTTGCTCCGTGAGTAACTTTCTGCTCTGCAAACTGCAGGTAACATGGAAGGTTGGAGCAAAAATACGGACTGATAACAACAACGTGGATTTTCTTGTGCAAAACACCAAGGGTTGTGGTGAAAACGTGGAGCGGACTACTGTATTTTCCCAATACGGAAGTGGAACGGAGTTGAGATTTTGAGTGACGTTTGTCAGTTTCAGCGTGAGAAATATGAATGCGGCGTGAGAGCGTGTGAAACCACTCGGATGCGTGTGTCTCACGGTCACTGCGTGAGAGTTGGCAGCCCTGAATCTACAAGTGCAGGATGTGGAGTCGAGTCATATTCATGTTTCTTACTGAGCTGCAGCTGTGTTCTCCTCCTCGCTGTCCTCTTTGCTGCTTCTCCCAAAGCCGCGGTCATGGAAGGGATAATTATTCCACTGGAACAATGCAGGTACAGCTCCTTTTTAACCACTGTTTGATGCTGGCTCTTGAATATTCTGAGGTTTAAAACGCCGGCTACAACCGAGTGTTAGCTTTAAGGCTAACTCGGTTAGCCACGAACTCTGGCATTAAAGCTGCAGTATGTAGCTTTTTTTATGAACATATTTCTTCACTCTGTCACTACCTCCTGACAGACTGATGTTAGCCAGGTAATCTCTGAAAAAAAAATTAAAAAAAATATTGTCCCCTTGCTTCTCCAGGTGGTAAATAAGCATTTCTAAAAAGAAAAGGTGACCCGCCATTTTCCAGCCAATAAAAACAGAGTTTGTAACCAGCCAATAAAAACAGAGCTTGAATTTGAATCAGCCAATAAAAACAGAGCTTGAATTTGAAATTCAACAGACCACAAGGGGGCAGAGCCACATATGGCTCTGAGGGGGAGGGATCAGAATGCTTTGCCTGTTGAAAATATTTCTAACTGCTGCAGTTCTACAGAAACTGCATACTGAACCTTTAAAATATAAAAAACTAAGCGATCTATTGTACCTGCTATTCACTGGACACAACGGCACACAACAAATCTCTCGTTGTACCAGTAGCTCACAGATAATTTATCTTTTGTGTCTTTTACATGGTCTAGTTCTAGAAGCTACCGCTAACAACAACTGCTGTCGACCAGAACCGGAAGTGCAACGTAGAGCCCACATTTTAACGGAAGTACGTCACCACTACCCGTGGCATATACCCTATTCTCTGAAACTCCAGCAACATAAGGGATATCAATGTTTTTCCGTCTGTTCACCTTTTTCTGTTCATTATTGTGTTTTGTCGATTTCCTCACTGACTTGACAAAGGCCCAGTTAGGATATCCAAATGTTTGGATATATTTTTCAATGTGGTTCTGTTCCTTTTTATTCCCTTCTGGCTTCGTGGGGATGTGTTCGGCCCAATGCTGTAAAGTTCTGATGACAGAGAGTTTGTGTTCCAGTGGATGGTGAGAGTCAAACAGACATCCACACATCCAAACATGGAGAATTTCAGAAGGATTTTCAACAAACACAAAATCCCAGTACATTTCAAACCCAGCAGGACTCTTAGACAGAGGCTGGCCCAGCCTAAGGACAAGACACCCACACACAAACAGAGTGGTGTAGTGTACGCAGTCCAGTGCAGCGAGGACTGTCCAGACCTCTACATTGGCAAAACTAAACAGCCTTTTCACAGAAGAATGTCCCAACAAAGGAGAGCCTCCTCCTCTGGACAAAACTCAGCTGTTCAACTCCACCTCACGGACAAGGGACACTCTTTTGAGGACCAGAATGTACATATTTTGGACCGAGAGCACAGGTGGTTTGAGAGGGGTGTGAAGGAGGCGGTTAATGTAAAACGAGAGAAACCATCGTTAAACAGAGGAGGAGGCCTCAGATGTCAACTTTCTAAAACTTATAGTGCGGCCCTGGGTTTGGTTCCCAGATGTTTCGCACCTGATGAGAACAAAGGGGCCTCGTTTATGAATTAGACTGGCAGGGACTTTGAGAGCTCCTTGCTGTTGAGGTGTGATGTGTGATTTGTCAATTTACATACAGTAGGATGTGTGTGTGTCTTCTGTAAGACCTGCTTTCACACGCTGAACTTTGAATGTGTCATATGTATGTGTTAGCTCAAGTATGTGTGTGTTTGCTTTCAATTTACATAGGTTGGTGCGTGTCACCTCAGCCTGTTTTTAACTTCACTCACTCACAACCTGCTTATTGAATTGATAAAGCTCCCCGTATGGGAAGCGAAACATTTCCTGTTACAGATAAAGTCCAGTTGTTTCTGTATTGAACGCCTTTTTTGATTATATCATGTCCTGGACGACTGAGAATCTTCACCAGCACAAGTCCCACAAAGCTCCTTAGATACCATTTTCTGCTGCTTTTTTTTTTTATTGGCGCAAACTACAACTAATGTACTGTGTTGTACTCAAAGTTCTGTTTGCCCAAAATCCAAAAGCTTGCTAATGTTCCATATTACATAGGGAACAATTTTAATAACCCTGACCAGCAATATTTGAGTGGAAAGGGCTGGAATCAGACCTAATTCTGCATTGTAGGTTTTTAAAAGTTGAAATCTGAGAAGTCCTCCTCTCTTTGAGGTTGTTTTTTCCCTCATTTAATGTAAATTGCTTCCTTTGTACTCCTCTTATACCATATGTCTTCTCTGTCTACAATATGAATATTTTGGTTGTCAGGAGTGTATTCTTTGACCTTGAGGTGGAGATGGACAACAGACAGAAACAGAACTGATCTGTGTGATTAAGTTTCCTTGAACATTGAGGTTTACAGGATACCAACCCACACAGATCACTGTTGTTCGACTCTCACCACCAACTGGAACACAACATTTCTGTCATCAGAACTTTCTGGGATGAGCATGTCCCCACAAAGACAGAAGGGAAGGGAACAGAACATAAATAGATCAAAGAAGCTCTCCAAATATATGGATATCCTGACTGGGCTTTTGTCAAATCAGCAAACAAATCTAACAAACACATAGCAGAACAGAACAGAGATAAGTGCAAACACAAAAAAATACCATTCCATATGTTGCTGGAGTATCTCAAAAACACAGAAGGATGTTTCTCCAAACATAGCATTACAGTACATTTATAACCCAACAGGACCCTCAGACAGAGGCTGGTCCATCCCAAGGAAAGAACCCCCAAACCCAAACTGAGCGAAGTACTGAAAACAGTTCAGACCTTTATATTGAATAAACTAAACAACCTCTTACAGACACATCGCTCATCACCGGAGAGCAGCTATTCTGGACCAGACTCAGCCGTCTTCCTATGTACAGTACATATATAATGTGAATGTTGGGCTTTGTTACGAAGTCATACCTTCTACTATATATATA
>JBBPBX010007725.1:7979-24408 GCA_038048925.1 Garcialebias charrua | reverse complement strand
TATATATATATATAGTAAACTAGGTAAACTTCCTCCACTTGCCCCCCAGGCTCTGTGTTTTATTTTATTTTATTATTATTTATTTTATTTATTTTAATTTATCTTGTTTACCTTATGTGGTTCCGGGCCCCCAGACAGGACGGAGTGTGCCTGGGTTCTACTCCTTCTGGGAATATTACCTCCTACTTACCTGGCCAGGTAAAAAGTCGTCAACGTTACCAGTGTACCTGTGGTTTAGCCGAAGAGTTGCATGAAAGTGTCATTCTGGTTGAATTTCATTCCTTCCCTAAGTCATAAAAACTTCCTTCCTCCTCTCTTCCTCCCGAACTTAAACTTTCTCCTTAAACTTTTGCCAGCAACTAAGTCAAACCTGCCTGCAGAATAAGTAAATATGTCACCCTTTTGCTGTTCTGTTGTCCTAAGTTTTAATCTGTCTACAGTTAAGTTATATGAAGTTTAATCAGAGCCAATCCTTATATGCGTGTTGATGTAATTTATGATTGTGTTAAATAAATGGTCCAGTCCTGCTGTTCCAACATAAGTTTAATGTTTCCTGTGAATTACATTTCGTCTGGTCACAATTTATTGGTTAAAATCCTGAAAAAGAGAGAACTCGGTAGTGGTTGGGTTAAATGCAGAAGACAAATTTCGTCGGTCAAGTATGGGAACATACACAGATGACAAATGTGACAAATTATTATTATTATTATTATTAACTCGTTTTTAATAAATTGATGAAAAGTTTTTGTCAGATAAGATCCACTCAAACCTTTCATTTGGAATATTGTACCGTCAGCAAAACTGACAAGCAATATATCTTACAACTGTATTACCTAATGCAATGGTCTACAATATCATAAAGTGTGCCTACCATATGTATATTTTCTGCAATGCATTAATAGTGTTGAGCCATTTTAGTGAACAATACTACAGATAGTGCATGTTTTTTTATTTTGTTTACTCTGTGACATTGTTCACACCTGGATTTGTGATTCTGTGCGTCAGAATTTCAGAGATGACCTGCAGAGTTAAATGACAATAAGCAAACTAAGAAAGAGGAATGATTGTACCTTTGAAAGTTTTTATTTCACACAAAGCAAAACTGAAAAATATGCACCATAACTCATGTTCCCTGAAGGAAGAGAACGAGGTGCAACATAAATGCTATGGGAAATTGCGCTCCGCGCAGTTACTTGGAGGAATACCGTCACGCCTTTACGGTAGCGGCGTCAGCGTCGCACCAGAGGCCCCGCCCTCTGGGTACTTAAGCCGCTGATGCCCATCCATCGATCTCCAAAATGCACTTCATCGAGCTTTCAGCATTGAAAGGGCCAAGTATATTGCACCTCATTCCCTTCCTTCAGGGAACATGAGTTATGGTGCAAATAACTTTCAGTTCCCTTTATCAGTCATGTCACTCAGTGCAACATAAATGCTATGGGAACGTAATCCATTCACGCCCTTGAAATGCTCAGTAAAATGCATCCTAGTGTGAACGTCCGCCTTTATTCAAAAGGCATCCCAAAGCCACTTTCTACTGTGTGTTAGAAAGGACAACCTGAGTGACATCACATGTAGTAACATCCAAACTGTAATGCTTTGCAAACGTGTTCATTGAGCTCTAGTTCACAGCAGCACAGATGTCTGCAACTGGTACACCCTTGAACAGTGACCATGAGGTGGCAAAGCGCCAAATGGAGTGGGCACGCACTCTAGAGTGTACCTGTTGACCTTTGCTACTGTACGCCCTTTTTATGGCCTCAGTCACCTAGTATGAGAGGCACTGTTTTGATAGGGCCTTTGCTGTAGCTGGTGCAGCAAAGCACACAAACAGTTGATTTGTTTTTCTCCATTCGGCTGCTCTCTGCATGTAAGTGCTTAAAGCTCTCACGGGGCAGAGAGCCTTCAGCCTTTCCTGTTCCTGAGTGAGGATAGGAGCAGGTGGAAAAGAAGAGAGATCAAAGTCCAGACTTCTGGGGTTTAAAGTCAAAACCTTGGGGATATATGCAGGATTAGGCCTTAGGGTGACCTTTGACCCATCAGGGGCGAACCTGGTACACATTGGATGTACGGACAATGCGTGGAGGTCACCCACACGTTTTGCCGAGCAAAGAGCCAGGAGAAGAGCAGTCTTATAAGATAATAAATCTATCTTAATGTTATTCAGTGGTTCGAATGGAGGGTCACAGAGAGCCCCAAAGACCATACTAAGATTCCATCCAGGGGTCAATATCCTGCTGGGAGGTCTCTTCCTTAGCACATCCTTCATAAATCTTATTATGAGCGGGTATGCGCCAGGCGTCCTGCTCCCCCAGCCCTCGTGACAAGCTGAAATTGCTGATAGGAACACCTTAATCGTTGGAAAAGAGCAACCTTTTTCCAACAAGTCCTAAAGAAAGGTGAGGAGCTATGCCAAATTGCATGAATAAGAAATATTTTTTCTTTTTGTGCACCAAGCTTCAAAAATATGCCATTTCTGGGCGTAGAGAGACTGTTGTTGACACAGCTCTTGTGTTTTCAATGGGTTTTATCACGTTCTCTGGCAGGCCTGAGGCCATCAGCTTGTTCCTCTCCACCACAAAGCTGAGATTTGCCACAGTTCTCAGCCTAAGTGGCAAAACTGTTCCTTCCGGTGACGTGGAGGATCCCCGGAGAGGTGGAACCAGCTCTCCCTCAAGGGCCCTAATTTATGTGGTCCCTTGAAGGTCAACCATGTTAGGGAGAGGGCCTTTCTGCAGATTTATCTCCATACTACTCTGATCGGGAGTGTTTGGAGGCAGAGGAAATCTGTTGTCATCATTAGACAAAAGCTGAACAGAATGTCTGTTTTTCCTCTTTTTGTTGGGGGTCATGGATCGGAATGGTTGCAAGTTTTGTAAACGAGCAGATCTCCTGACTCCAACCCGTTTCCTGGTTGGGTCAGCACAGTGAGCGCGGTCACACGTTGCAGGATCACTGTTTGAGCATGGCTTGTCGCCCATTGAGAATAAGGGCATTGCTTCAGCATGAGAATGTGGAGATGGTCCTTTGTGTTGAGCAGACTTTATGTTTACACACACTGCAGTTTAATCACAACTGCCTTTGTGAACGTGTGATACTGGCGTTGGCGTGCAGGCTTCTGCCGTATCCTCCCCGACCCTTACTGGCGTCTGATGAATAGGTGGCCAGGAAGATGGGTCGTCGTATTCTGTCGGTACGCACCCCTGGAGCGCGGACGTGTCACGGGTTTGTTTGATTTTTTGTATTGCCGGCTCCGTGGTTTAGAACGGAGCGGGGAATGGAGCACGTGACTCCCCTCACCTGTCTCTGTGAGGAGTGACGGGCCTGCTCGCAGGCACCTCTGGACCTGTCTGTTGTAGACAGAACAGAGGCACCCTACTGGGGTTTATCAATTAGGCTAACACCCCGTGAACCGTGAGGGAGGGGGGAAGATGGCCCCCGCCCTTTATATCAGCTGGAAGAACAGAGGGGACCGTTCTGCTGATGTTACTGTGTTTGTTTTTATTTTTTATTTTTTATTTTTTTGTGAGTCAAGAAAACAGAGAGGGACTGTTTTTTTAGCTTTATTCATGCTTATGTGTAATGGCATATTTGACTTTATGTCACTCACAGCAGAAAGAACATGATTTATGTCTGAAACAAAGTCACTAGCTTTTTGTACCGTGCTACAAACAAAGCTCTCAATTTACCGATCGATCTACGTTCCCACCCTCATCTATGGTCATGAGCTTTGGGTTATGACCGAAAGAACAAGATCTCGGATACAAGCGGCTGAAATGAGTTTTCTCCGCAGGGTGGCTGGACTCTCCCTTAGAGATAGGGTGAGAAGCTCAGTCATCCGGGAGGGACTCGGAGTAGAGCCGCTGCTTCTCCACATCGAGAGGAGCCAGTTGAGGTGGCTCGGGCATCTGGTTAGGATGCCTCCTGGACGCCTCCCTGGTGAGGTGTTCCGGGCACGTCCCACCGGGAGGAGACCCAGAGGAAGACCCAGGACGCGCTGGAGGGACTATGTTTCTCGGCTGGCCTGGGAACGCCTTGGGATTCCCCCGGAGGAACTGCTCCAAGTGGCTGGGGAGAGGGAAGTCTGGGCCTCCCTACTTAGGCTGCTACCCCCGCGACCCGACCCCGGATAAGCGGAAGAAGATGGATGGATGGATGGATGGCTACAAACAAAGTCTGGACGTAAAAAGATCATTTCCCATACCGCGTGGGTGGGTGATCGTGTAAAGTTAAGAAGCGGTCCTGGTTCATCAGGCACGCTTCTGTTTGGTATCCCGATTCGCCGAGGAGGTTCTGTACCAGTCTGCCTGGCGGGGAACAAATCTGTTCTTACTCCAGGAGTGTTCGGTCCGAGGTGGGCCCGGCGGTGGTCTCTGCCGGTTCTCGGCCTCGTACGTCGGCCGCTTTTGCGGTGGGGCACGTGTGGTTGAGTGATGTCGAGGCTGCGGTGCTCTGCTCTGAGCTGACTCCATGGGAGGGGGGTCTCTTGGGAATGTCAACCCGGAGAGCTTCAACCTGTTTGCGCCTCTGGTCCAACCTGGTCTGAATTCGATCCAGCGCTTTTCCAAAAAGTCCAGTCGGTTCTATCGAATGGTGGAGAAAAGGATTTTTCTGTCCCTCCGGAAGGTCAGTTAGGGTCATCCACAGATGGCATATTGCGATAACCACCTCCGCCATTCCTCTGCCTTGAGCAACAGCTGCTGTCCCCATTATGCGGAGCATAAAGTTTGTTGCCCTGCGGGCTTCATACAGCAACTCCATGACAGCTTGCTTGTCTGACGTTACCTAGAGCTCCTGTAGTTTTTCAACCAGGTAGCCGCGAGGCCCTGAACCCTGTTGCATTTCTATAGCAGAGAAGCCGAAGCTCGACAAGCTTTGCTGGGGAGAGTTGGTTTTGTCCCGGATGACTTGGGAGCCAGATGAGACACCAACGTGTCCTCAGTTTGAGGTACATTGGCTATTCCCACTTCATCCATCTAGTCCATGTCGAGAAACTGCGAGAGCGGCAGCAGCATGGGAGCTCTGGGCTGAGACCAGGTGCGAGTCAGCTCTGTGAGGAAGTCCGGGAAGACGGGCATCCTTTGCCTCGTGGCGGCCTGCTGCTTTGAATAAAAATAATTTCCTGCCAACCTCGTGACTTGTTGATGAGGTGGAGGCTCCGGCCATGGGATCTGCAGTGCGTCCGTTGCTCTGTGACACAAGTCGAACAGAGCAGGGATGGAAAAGTCAGTCTCCGGGAGCACAGGCACCGGGGTACGGGAGAGGTCTTCTCCCTGTTCCCCGTATTCGACGTCGGCGTCGTCCACAGAAAATTCACCTGAGGCTGAAATCGAGATCTCGTCCTCGTTCATCATGCCTCGAGTGTCAAATTCGACTGTTAAGTCCACCATGGGGCCCAGCACATCTGGGCTATCGCCCCATTTGACTCGGGTGCTGTCATCCAAAGCCATGCTCTTGAGCTCTGGCGTGGAAGTCAGAGGCTCAGTAGTGTCCGGGTCTGCTGGCGCCGCAGCAGCCCCCATGGCCTTGGGGACGAAGTCCGCCCGATGCCTCCTCACCGCCTCCAGCATCTGGTTGCAGTGTGGGCAAGACTCGGGTGCGTCCAACGCCATGTTTGCGTGCAACATCCCCAAGCAGACGGGACAGGCCTCATGGGTGTCCGTCGCTGAGAGGGAAAACCCGCATCCGTTGGGGCAGGCGCGCGAGGTTGGGCTCGCCGTCCTGCCAGTCTTTTTTTGGAAGTCTTGTCTTTCGCTTTCCTTTCTCCGGAGGCATGTCCAAGATAAGACAAGCGAGTCCTTCCAAGATCTTTTTTCTCTTTATTTGAGACGTCTCCTCCGTCGCGTCGCTTTCGCTGGTTAGCCTGCTACGAATTAGCAGAGGTAGCGGTGTGACGCAACTAGCGCCGTCGAGCGAAGCAGTCTGCGGAAAGAGGAGAAGAAAAAACTTTGGGGTTAAGGAAAAATGTGCCGGACTAGCTTTCGCTAGTCCAGTAGTACGCAGGGATAATTCTCTGTACGCTCTGTGTAGGGAGCAATTTCACCTCTGGTCGAGCGATGAAGCAACAGAGAAGTCCCGCGAAGAGAGAGAGTTCAGGTTTAAGCAAGGTGAAGGGCAATAAGAGATTGATGGATGGGCGTCAGCAGCTTAAGTACCCAGAGGGCGGGACCTCTGGCGCAACGCTGATGCCCCTGCCGTAAAGGCATGATTGTATTCCTTCAGGTAACTGCATGGAGCGCAATTTCCCATAGCATTTATGTTGCACCGAGTGACATGACTGATAAAGGGAACCAATGTGTCATTTTAACTGCAGTAAAACATTTATCATGTCATTTAAGTCAGGTCTTTTTTGTAAATGAGTCCTCGAGGCTCAATGGGATTAACCTGTCTAAATACTGTAAATGTTGAATGAAAAAGTAAAAGTTGTCTGCCTGGAAAAGGGAGCATTAGACACAACAAAGGAATAGGCTCTTATCATTTCAACTCCAGTTTGTCTTCAACTCTAGTTAAAATACTGTCTAGTCAACCTTGTAATGGGCCAATAGTGAACAATATTTTAACTTCCTAACACTGTTTTCAAAACTTGGACCTGCATGTCAAGCCATTTGGAGACATCTCTTGTCTCCTAACATCCCATGAATTGACACATTTTAATATTGCAACAAGAATTTCTTGTTCAAGTTCAGAAGAAGTTGGTTTTCAAAGTGTTTTTTTGCCCAGTCTGGCTTTTTTGGGAGAGAGAATCTGTCCTGCTGTACTGGCTAGTCTTTCAATAGTCTTTCAATAATCTTTCAATAAGGCCATGGGTGGCACGTATCTTCTGGCTGACTCTCTGCGGGGGAATCTATTTTGGGTGTTTTGGAGATACTGTGGATGCTCCCAGCTCAATGATGTATATAGAATATATGTCATTTGTCCAGCTCTTCTTGAAGGTAGGTCTAACGTTATTTGCCCACTTTGCAGTGACTCAATGGACCAGTTCCCCTCTCGAAATTGGTTACTTTCAAACTAGTGAACAAATAAAAAAACTGCAACGTGAATAATGTAGTGCAATAGAAACTACAGATACGTAATGTAAAATGTAGTGGAGTAAAAATCGAAAGTACCCACGTTTAACTCTACTTCAGTAAAGTACAGATACATGAAAATGTACTTAAGTACAGTAACAAAGTACTTGTACTTAGTTACATCCCACCACTGCACCTAGGGACAATGTAGAGTTACCAATCAGACTAACATGCATGCGTTTTGTCTGTGGGAGGAAACCACCTGGAGAAAACCCACGTATGGAGAGAACATGCAAACTCCACCTAGAATGGCTTTCTGGCCAGGATTTGATCTGGCAACCTTCTTACTGAGAGGCGGTGGCTCTACCAACTGTCCCACTAAGTTATTTTTGTCAACAGAGGAGATGAGTAGCCTTACATTGGGGAGTTTCACAAGGAAAAGCACATGAAAGTAAATCTCATTGAATTTAACTCAATGTAATACTAGAAGTTTAAATAAATATGAGTGTACTAAATGTGTGAGTGAGACAGGTCCCTCTTGTAAATGAGTCCCCGTGACTCAACGAGGCTAGCCTGTATAAATAAAGGTTGAATGAATGAATGAATGAAAATAACAGCAGTTTCAGAAACTCCATCCAGTGGTTTCACATGGAGTGATGTCTCAGCTTAGCAGGTTTCTGATGATCTGTGATTATTCACTGCTTCGTCTAATCCTCTCCAACATGGAGCAACAAAAGAACCATCACAGAGTTTAAATATGGGAAATGGGAAATGGAGCTTACTTATATAGCGCCTACCAGCCCCCTATGAGGAGCCCCAAAGCACTTTACAGTACCAGTCATCCACCCATTCATACACACATTCATACACTGGTAGGGGTAGCCTGCCATGCAAGGCGTTGCCAGTCCTACTGGAAGCAACTGGGGTTAAGTGTCTTGCCCAGGGACACAACAACACATGGTGTGGGAACTCGGGATTCGAATCTCCAGCCTTCCTATCTAAAATGCTTTTCACATCTCAATCTTCAAAAGTAAAGGACAGGGAGGATATGAAGAACAGAAAGGGGAAAAGAAGAAGTTTTCTTGAGTCTACCTAGAATCCTGACAGGGGTTCTAGGGAGACATTTTTGTGAATGATCTGGTAGGTGAGAGGGATATCATGTAATAAATCCCATCAATGATATGTAGCCAGTGTTACCAAGTATAAGCTAAGTACCGTGTTGGGATTTCAACACTCTTGTTAGGACCGTAGCTGCAGAGTTTTGGATGAACATTGTTGTAGCCTATGAAAATGTCTGTAGGAAGACCAGTTAGGTTGCTGCAGTTAGCGAACTCCAATAAAGGATTTTGCAAATGTTTTACACCAGATGATCTTCTTGACTAAGACAGGGCTTACGACTTTCCTTTTTGATAAATCCCATAATTACGGTTGGCTTGTTATGCTGTCTTAAGCCAAAAATACACTACACGCGTTCCAGCTCCGCCCCGCTCCGGTCCGACCTCCGCAGCAAATACGCACCCATTATAATCAATGAGATAAAGTACACTGGCTCCGCACGGCGGCGGTGAGCTGCGGAGAGCGGACGGCAGTCCGTCAAAATTAGAAATTTTTCTATTTCTGCCGGACGCCGGAGCTGTGCCGGAGTCAACTTTTGAAGATTACGTCGCACCAACAGGAAAAGGAACGAGCACAACTTCCGTATTTACAAAATAAAATCACCACGGGCGGACTAATCCTAGCTCTATACGGATTTATTTGTACAAAAATGCTGTCAAACTATCATTTATCACTATTCTATGACTAAACTATTATATTTATGACTATGACTACACCTAATAACGCAATACAAGAAATAAATAAATAAAAAAGTATTTTATTCTGAAATGTAAACATCACTTCCTGTTGCTCAAACCATGTCCTGTCGCTTATTTACGAGAGAAGATCAAGGCAGCCTTTACTGTTGTTCTCCTTCTTCCACCGAATGAATTGTTTTGTTCTGACTTCATTATTTATCACTTGATTTATCGCGCAATCTCGCAATTCCCGCGCATGCGTCTTGGAGCGGCGCATCCATGCGGACCTGAGCTGAGCGGAGGCAGTGGACTTTGGACTCGCTCAGCTGCGACCTGCGGAGCGGAGCGGACACGGACCGCGTGTAGTGTATTTTTGGGGTAAAGCTGAGACTACTAGAACAAATTACAGGTGTTGTTTCAAATATTAAAGGACTGCTGGCGTCACTATCAAAAAACTGTGAAAGATGCCAAAATAAAAAAAAACTGTCTAATGTGATTGCATCAAACAGTCACAGTCCTCATGTTCTATTTAATATGATTGGTTCTGTTCTCAATGTACCACAAACTAACTGTATTGAATCCTCACCTGCTGCATGTGAAAACTTTCTAAATTGCTTTGTTGAGAAAGTCAATTCCACCAGGGCCCAGAACTCACCTTCTACTCATGACCCCTCAGTCTCTGTGCTCTGGCTGTTTTTGACAGCTTTGAACCTGTGACTCTGTCGTCTCCGCAGGAGGTGGTCAGTCACTTGAAGCCAACAGGTTCACCAAGTGATGCTATTCTTCCTTGTTTATTCAAAGAGATTTTTCACTGTAGGTCCTTCAGTCCTTGCTCTTCTGAACAGCAGTCTGTCCTCTGGTGTTGTCCCTGGCAATTTCAAACATGTAGCTGTCCAGCCTCTCATTAAGAAACCCACTCTTGACCCCTCTTTTCCTGCTAACTACAGGCCGATCTCCAAACTGCCATTTCTTTCAAAAATTCTCGAGAAGATGGTGTACGATCATCAGCATATTTGAAAGAACAGAACGTTCTTGAGATTTTACAGTCTGGTTTGAAAGCTCTACACAGTACAGAAGCTGCTCTTTTAAAGGTTTTTAACAACATATTTTTAGTAACGGCCTCTGGCGACTGTGTTGTCCTCCTGCTTTTACATTTATCATCTGCTTTTGACACTGTGGACCATGACATCTTTCTTTGTCATTTGAAGAATGGGTGGGGGTGGGGGGGTCAGCAGTGCAGTACTGGACTGGTTTAGGTCCTACTTAGCAGAGCATACTTTCTGTGTCTACCTTGTTAAACATGTGTCCTTCTCTGCTCCTCTCTTGTGTGGGGTTCTACAGGGCTCAGTCTTAGGCCCCCTCCTCTTCACACTGTATAAGCCGTTTTCGCACTGCACGGCCCTCCCTGGCCCAGCTCGTCCTTGGTTGCCCGTCCCCGCTCATTACGCATTGTACGGAGAGCCGCCTTGAAGTGGGTGGGGCGTTCTCTTAAAGTGGGTGGGAAGTTCTTGTGTGCGCGCTTGGTGTGTGTTAAGAGAGGAGACGCCGCAAAAAAACATTTGTTAGCTGAATATATATATTAGTGATTCTGAGTTTAATTTTTGTTAATAACTGATTACAAATCAGCGTAGCCAGGATTTTCTGAGGGGCGATCCGTTAAAAGAAAAACTGGAACAACAAAATGCAAGATACCCGTTGGTTCAGTGGTAGAGCGTTGGGTTCCCACTCCGAGCCTTTTCTCAACTCGGGTTCGAATCTCATTCGGTTGAACTTATTTTACGTTTGTCTTTTATTGGAGAAAATAAAAAGAAGGCGTTTGTGTTAACCACAGGCATAACACAAACTCCTTTATTTATCCAATAAAAGACAAACGTAAAACCCATTCTACCGAGTGAGATTCGAACTTGAGTCGAGAAAAGGCTCGGAGCTGGAACCCAACGCTCTACCATTGAACCAACGGGTATCTTGCATTTTGTAGTTCCAGGTTCCCTTATCAGTCAGTCACTCGGTGCAACACTATTGCTATGGGAAATTGTGCCCCCGTGCGATTACCTGAAGGAATACAATCACGCCTTAACGGCAGGGGGCATCAGCATCACCCCAGAGACCCCGTCCTCTGGGTACTTAAGATACGGACGCCCATCCTACTTTCTCCCTCGCTTAAACCTGAACTTCTCTTCTCTTTGTGGGACTTCTCTGTTGTTCATCGCTCAACCAGAGGTGAGCTCGCTCCCTACGCTGAGCGTACAGATAATTTTTCCTGCGTACTACTGAGCTGGCGAAAGCTAGTCCGGCACATTTTTCCTTAAACCCGAAGTTTTTCTTCTCTTCTCTCCGCAGACTGCTTCGCTCGACGGCACTAACTACGTCATATCGCTACCCTGCTAAGTCGTAGCAGGCTAGCCAGTGAAAGCGACGCGACAGAGGAGACGTCTCGAAAAAGAATTTTAGAAAGACTTGCTTGTTTTTTCTCGGACATGGCTCCAGAGAAAGGAAAGCGAAAGCCGAGATTTCCGAAAACGGCTAGCAAGACGGCGAGCCCAACCTCGCGCGCCTGCCCTAGCGGTTGCAGTTTTTCCCTCTCGGTGACAGACACCCACGAGGCCTGTCCTGTCTGCCTGGGGATGTTGCACACAAAAATGGCACTGGACGCACCCGACACCTGCCCACACTGCAGCCAGATGCTGGAGACAGTGAGGAGGCACCGGGTGGACTTTGTGGCCAAAGCCATGGACGCAACTGCGACGCCAACAGACCTGGACCTCACTGAGACTCTCACTCCCACGTCGGAACTCGAGAGCATGGTTTTGGAGGACAGTACTCGAGTCGAATGGGGCGATAGCCCAGATGTGGCGGCTCCTATCGGGGACTCGACAGCCGACTTTGACACCCAAGGCATTATGAACGCGGATGAGATCTCGCTAACAGCCTCATGTGAATTTTCTGGTGACGAAGCTGACAACAAGTACGACGGGGAGGAGGGGGACCTCTCTCACATCCCGGCGCCTGTGCTCCCGGAGACTGACACTTCGATCCCCGCTCTGTTCGACTTGTGCCGCAGAGCGGCGGGCGTGCTGCAGATCCCGTGGCCCGAACCTCTACCCCGTCAACAAGTCACGAGGTTGGTAGGAAATTATTTTTACGCAAAGCAGCAATCTACAACGAGGTACAGGATGCCCATCTTCCTGGATTTCCTTACAGAGCTGACTCGTACCTAGCCTGAGCCTAGGGCTCCTATGTTGCTCCCGCTCTCACAGTTCCTCGACGTGGCTGGTATGGAAGCAACAGGAATAGCCAATGTGCCACAAATGGAGGACATGCTTGCATCTCATTTGGCCCCTAGGTCTTCTGGAACAAAACCGACTCTGCCCAGTAAAGCCTGTCCAGCCTTAGCTACTCAGCTCGAGAAGTATTATAGGGCTCAGGGCCTTAAGGCGCGCACGATGAACGCGTCCGCGATGATGCAGGCGTACCTGGCTGAAAAACTACAGGAGCTCCAGGTGACGACAGAAAAGCAAGCTGCCACCGAAGTGCTGGAGGAAGCCCGCAGAGCAACGGACTTTGTGCTCCGCATAATGGGGACAGCAGCCATCGCACAGGACAGATGCATTGCTGAGGTGGTCATCCCCCAACGTCATCTGTGGATGAATCTAACAGACCTCCCGGAGGGACAACGGATTCATTTTCTGTACCACTCGATAGAACCGATGGGACAGTTTGGAAAGGCTCTGGAATGGATTCAGACAAGGCTTGAACAGAGACGCAAACAGGCTGAGGACCTCCGGGAAGGCATGCCCAGGAGAGCTTTTGCCCCCTCAGGGAGACAGCTGGGAACAGGCCCGTGCAGCCTTGGCACCGCTTAACCACACGTAATCCCCCGCAAAAGAGATCGGCTTACGAGGGGGAGCACCGGCAAAGACCCCCACGGGTCCGTCACAAGCCAGTCATTCCTGGAGTAGCAACAGGTTCGTTCCCCGCCAGGCGGTCCAACAGAGGACCTCCTCGGCAAATCGGGACACAAGACAGAAACGTGCCTGATGAAACGGGCCCTCTGCTTAGCTTTACAGGCTCGCCCGCCCACGTGGTACGGGAGCTGAACCTTACATGTCCAGACTTTATTTGTAAAAAGGTACAAAAAGCTGGTGACTTTGATGTATGCACAAAACATGATTGTTCTGCTGTGAGTGACATAAAGTCAGAAATGTTGTTGCACAAAAACATGAATAAAAACTCAAAGAACAGTTTCACCTTGTTTCTTGACTAAAAAAACAACAACACAGCAACATCAACAACACAACTCCCCTCTGATACCGATCGCTATAAAGGGTGGGGGGCTGCCCCCCCACTTCCCTCGTGGCTCATGGGGTACTAGCTCAGACAATAAACCCCAGCAGGTGGCCTCAGGGCTGTCTGCAACAGACAAACCCAGAGGCGTCTGCAAACGGGTACACCGACTCTCATGGGGCCAGGTGAGGTGGTCATATCTTCTAACTCCCACCCCGTCGGAACCCACAGGGCCGACAATACACAAATTCAACATGCCTGCAACACATCTGCATGCCCGGAGGGTGTACCGACAGAACCTGGTAACCATGGCAACATGCCATTTTGGTCACCAGGTGCTTTTCAGTGGATTTCAGCAATGAGTGATGGGGGGGGCACAACAGAGGTCCACAGGGCCGAGCCAGACTCACATGCTGACAAAAGAGACAGTGATGATGTTGCAGGGTTTGTAAACAAATGTTACAAAACAGGAAATGCACCAGGGCTGGATCAGATTCCTAATCCACATGCTCGGAAAAGTCTGGACTTAATGTCATCAGCCAGGCTTATAGGTGCTCAGCAGAAAAAGGTGTTTAGTGCAGTTTTACATCCTTAAGGCCCCAAAACTCTGTTTCTTTTGCCTCACGCCGCTCGGCGCCGTGAGAGCGCCACGGCAAAAACCTTTGATCACGGGCGTGAACGCGCCAAGGTCAAATTTTTCTACGCCTACGCGCGCGCGTTGATAGACTGCCTCGCGTGTCAGCAAATGACCAATCAGCGACCTCAATTTGTCCTGCTCTGCCCGGCTGCAGCTGCACTCAGAGAGCTGCGCTTGCACAGAGTATAAAAAGGCTGCCGGTGCGCAGCACATGCGAGTCCAGCGGCGTGAGGCAAAAGAAACAGGTATATTGGGGCCTTTACGCTGAAACTAACTTTTCATCTTACACGGACAGTAGATCTTGCACAAGCAATGAACCTGCAACACGTGACAGTACTGGTTGCACTGAATCAGCTCTGCTTTTAAATTGCACCCCTTCACCAGTAGAGACACAGCTCCCTGGAGTTTTACCAAGCTCCAGAGCATTGGTGGGGCCGGAGGCTTGTGAACTAGACCCGATCATGGAACGGACTGGAATCAGGAGGTCTGTTCGCATACAAAACCTGCACTCCCTCCATGCCATGTCTTTCCCTAAAAGGAGAAAAAGCAAACATTCTGGCCCACATTTTTTTCCAACAGGGACAGTGCGTTGCTCCTGTCCCCCAGCACTCCCGGTCCGGGTGGTATGGGAACACATTTACAGGAAGGTCCCCTCCCTAATACAGGTAGTCCCCGATTTACGAGCGAGATCCGTTACAACGAGGCGCTCGTAAACCGGAAATCTCGTATTTCGGAACGGTTGCCATGTCTCTCGTAAGTCCGGAATTTCGCTCGTAAATTGGAACGGTTTCGCTAGCGCGACTACAAACACTCGTTTTTCATCAAAAAACTGCTTATGAGTGCATAAAAATGATCGGAAACGTGTGTCCACATGTTTAGCTAACGAACTGTGGTGAAAAAACACATGAAAACTCAGTATTTTTTGCGTTTTTTCCAAAAATTCGCCAGCTCGTAAGTCTGGAACCTCGTAGATCAGAGCGCTCGTAAATCGGGGACTACCTGTATAACTGGCCCCCAAGGGGTCACTGGGTCCAGGGCCCTTGGAGGTGGGCTTAGTCCAGGAACGTGGGCATCTGTTCCTTTTCAGGGACCTGCTACATCACCAACAAGAACAACCTCTACGCTTATGCCCAGGACTGTGGCAACCTACAGCTTGGCTGCTGAAAGGAACAAACTGATGGCCTCAGGCCTCCCTAGCAATATGGTAAATACCATACAAGGGGCAAGAGCTATGTCAACACAGACTCTCTATGCTCGTAAATTGTGTGTTTTTGAAGCTTGGTGCATGGAAAAGGAATATTGTTTCTTATTCCTGTGACCTGGTCCAGCTTCTTACCTTTCTACAGGACTTTCTGGAGAAAGGCCGTTCCTTTTCTACAACTAAGGTGTTTCTGTCAGCCATCTCAGCATGCCATGAGGGCTGGGGGGCAAGACGCACGGTGCATACCCTCTCATGATAAGGTTCATGAAGGGCGTACTGAGGAAGAGACCCCCTAGCAGGACATTGACCCCTGAGTGGGATCTTCAATTAGTCCTAAGTGCTCTCTTTGAGCCCCCATTTGAACCATTAAGCGATATTAAGATAGATTTGCTATCTTATAAGACCGCTTTGCTCCTGGCTCTTTGCTCAGCAAAACGTGTGGATGACCTCCATGCTTTGTCTGTGCACCCAATGTGTACCAGGTTTGCCCCTGACCGGTCAAAGGTGACCCTAAGGCCTAACCCTGCATATGTCCCAAAGGTCCTGACTTTGAATCCTAGGAGTTTGGACTTTGAACTCTCTTCATTTCCTCCTGCTCCTGTCCCCACTCAGGAACAGAAAAAACTGAGGGCACTCGGCCCTGTTAGGGCCTTAAGTGCTTACATTGAGAAAACAGCTGATTGGAGGAAAACAAACCAACTGTTTGTATGTTTTGCAGCCCCAGCTACTGGCAGGGCCCTGTCAAAGCAACACCTCTCACACTGGGTGACTGATGTCATTAAGAGGCCGTACGGTAGCAAAGGTCAACAGGTGCCATCTGGGATACGTGCCCATTCTACTCAAGGCTTGGCCACCTCATGGTCACTGTTCAAGGGTGTGCCAGTTGAAGACATCTGTGCAGCTGCGAACTGGAACTCAACGAACACGTTTGCAAAACATTACAGTTTGGACGTTACTGCGTGTGACATCACTCAGGCTGTCCTCTCTAACACACAGTAGAGAGCAGCCAAGTGATGCCTAATGTATAAAGGCAGATGTTCATACAAGCATGCATTTTACTGAGCATTTCAAGGGTGTGAATGAATTACGTTCCCATAGCAATAGTGTTGCACCGAGTGACTGACTGATAAGGGAACTGAAATTTATGCACCATAACTCATGTTCCCTGAAGGAAGGGAACGAGGTGCAACACAGTTGGCCCTTTCAATGCTGAAGCTCGGTGAAGTGCATTTTGGAGAAAGTAGGATGGGCGTCAGCATCTTATGTACCCAAAGGGCGGAATCTCTGGGGTGATGCTGACGCCCCCTGCCTTTAAGGCGTGATTGTATTCCTTCAGGTAATCGCGCAGGGGTGCAATTTCCCATAGCAATAGTGTTGCACCTCGTTCCCTTCCTTCAGGGAACATGAGTTACGGTGCATAAATTTCAGTTTTCTTTTAACGGATCGTCCCTCAGAAAATCCTGGCTATGCCCATGTAAAATAAGCTGAATTGTAATCAGTTATTAAC
>JBBPBX010007724.1:42530-59244 GCA_038048925.1 Garcialebias charrua | reverse complement strand
ATCACGAAATTTATCGTTATCGTCAGAATGCTCTGAAATATCACAATATAATATTTGAGCTATGTCGCCCACCCCTACTTCTATAGGAGAAACTGGAGACCCCATAGCACACCCATGTTTCTGCCTATAATATTGCTCCCCATATACTATACCATTCCATACCAATTTATATATAGAGCACTCAAAACAGCAACAAGGCCAACCAAAGTGCTGTACAATAGAAACAAACAAGCACAGCAGACAGGAAAACATAAAATAAAAATATAGATACAAATAGCAACAGAAACTAACTAAAATGGCCAACACTGTATAGTACAGAGAGAATCAAAACAAATCACACCGTGTTAAAGGGGACCTCAGATGTTTTATTTTTATTTTTATGGTATGTCTGTGTGCTATCCAGACCCCGTTCATTCAATTTAATACACAAAATAATTCTTAGATAATAAATTATACCCTTTTTAATTCTGCCATTTCTAACTTCCGTTCTAAACGACCTGTTTTGATAATGAGGTCTGAAGTCCACGCCCGTCAAAACTCTGTTTACATTAACTCCGCCCTCTGTAACAGCCAGTATCTCAAATCGGTTGTCGTTTTAAAATTAGCTTTTTTTTATTACTCGTTTGACTTAAGGCTGAAATACACCCGAGCGTCCTCAGGTACGCCACTCTACGCGCGCATTTTGTGCGCATGTGTTTTGCTGCTATACTTCAGAAACTATCAGCTTTCAAACGCTCGCGTTCTCCTTGTTGTAATATGAGCAGCTGCGCACGGAGGGGACTCAACTGAGCTCGCTGATTGGTCACTTGCTGACACGCCTACTGAAATGATTGACAGCTTTCAGTCAGCTCATGTAGCTCGCTGAAGACCGCGGCGGTGTTCTGATGCGGTGTTTCTACTATATATGTTATAAAAAGTTCTCTCAGAAATAAAAATAATAACAGGGAGTGCTTTTCCTGCAGCACACAGCCCACCAGGGATATTTAAAACATCGCGCACCCAGGTAGGACCTGAATTCATTCATTTCATTCATGGAGTGAACGGAGGAAGAAGTGATTACTTGACTTTAGGCAAAAAAACAAAAGAAAAGGCCCGATCAGCGATAAAGAAGGGGAATTTATTTCATTTGTGTAACATACAAAACAGTCCGGCGCCGGGGAAGTTTATGGTCAGACACCGCGCATCGCGCACGCGGACGTAAAAAAAAAGCTTTGCGCGTATGTGCCCTGAGGGGCTACGCGGGGCTACGCTTTTGCCTTGACGTACGTACGTTGCGTATAGGCGTATCGTGAGAACGCTCAAGTGTATCTCGGCCTTTACTGTTAGTGCTAGCTTAAGATAACTTACCGAAAGCTATTTGTGCGCGCCGCCATTAGCTGCTCCTTTTATCATGCCCTCCCGAATCCGAGGCTAAAATTAGCTCTTCCTCCTCCTTCGGTAACAAACAGCTGCTAGTTGCATGCGGCGCTTCAATCCGCGGCTGCACATCCAATCCAGACACACACAAAGTTCACCGAGTGTTTCCAGTTAATTTATCCGTATGAGGCAACCTCTGACCGTCACCGGACCCACACGGTCCTCAAAAGCCAGCAGCTCCCTGCAGCCCTCACCCCGATCTCTCCGAAACAAAACAAAAAAAGATGCCGTGGCCGGGAAGCGAACCCCGGTCCTTTGGGTACCACAACAGTGATTTATCTCGCTGACCCAACCTGGCAGTGAGCAAAAGCAGTCCATCGTATAAGAAAGAAATACAACCACCTACTTTTAGAACGCTGGAGTTTTGATTAGATTTTGATGAAGTGAAAGGTATTCTTAAAATAAATAAATTGCTAATCTGAAAAGTATATCGATCAGTGGTGCTTGTACGTTTCAGACTGTCGCCCCGCGAGAGTGTGTGTGTGCACAGTTTCAACGAGACAGAGTTCAAACAAGGTAATAAAACATTCTGGTTTTACTCAAGATGTGCTGCGTGGCTGGAGCAGGGCAAGCCCCTAGCCCCCCGGGGGCTAAATAAATGAATAAATAAATAAATGACCGCCGGGTCAGCTCCAAAACTGCTCGGCAACCGTGACGTGTATTATACTGAAGTGGGTTGAGCCGCACCAGGGGTTGCTAGGTGAGGGGCTGGACTCAGGTTCGAGGTGGGTTGTCCTGGCGCTTGTGACGTCACAAGCGCGATGATTTGAAAACGAAACGTATCTTATCACAGTAAAATAAATCTACTTAGAGTAAATAAACCACTGGGTGCATTTTTTTGGCACAAGGACTGTTTTTTTATGAAGTAAATACCCAAAGTTGAGTAAAAAAACATTAAAAAGTGAATTTTGCATGTGTGGTCCCCTTTAAAGGCAAGAGAATAGAAGTGGGTTTTCAAGTGAGACAAAGACTGTGAGTGTGGGAGCTGCCTGACACTCAGTGGCAACTCATTCCACAGTCTTGGACCTGCAACTGAGTCAACCCTGTCACCTCTGAGCTTACGACGAGTTTCTGGAACTGAAAGAAGCATCTGGTCTGCTGACCTCAGAGAGCGCCATGGAACATTATGGCTGCAGAAGATCAGTGAGATAAGATGGAACGGAACTGTTCAGAGATTTAAAAACATACATGAGTATTTTAAACTGGATCCCAAGGTGAATGGGTAGCCAGTGCAGGGAGGCCAAAACTGGTGTGATGTGCTTGCAGTTTTTTTGCCTGATTAGCATGTCATGCGACTTATATGGCGAAGTGACATATTTATGGATTTTGCCCCATATTTTTAGACAAATTTTTGTCTGAGATATGACCGTTTCCATTCATTCTGATGGAAAAAATGGAGCAGTACCACTTTCGGCCGCTAGGGGCGCAGTACCACTTTCGGCCGCTAGGGGCGCAGTACCACTTTCGGCCGCTCATGAGTCTACTCTGTGTCGGACAGCAGACGCCTCTCCTCAGACTCAGTCTGTCCTGAACCAACCTCTTCATCCCTGGAGCTCTGACACTTCCAAAGAGTCCACTGAGCATTCCCAGCTCATGTGTCCGACAGCAGACTCATCTGGTCGGACTCACTCTGTCGCAGCACGGCCTCCTGCTCTCTGGAGGTCTGAACTACCCGTTTCCTCAGGAGTTGGCAGAACTCTTCACCAGCAACACAGAGGATGAAGAATTCAACGGGTTTGAATAAAAATAAATAAATAAATAAATAGGCGTTTCTGTCGTCATTATGGGCGGGTGAGCGTGTAGTAATTTTAAAGCCGCTTTATTTCGTCTGCTTCATTTTGCCATGTTTTAACCGTCAAAGTGCATTTATTAAGAAAAGTTCAGCTGAGGCACACTTTTACTATAATGTCAGCAAACAAATATATTTTTTTAGGTGTTTATCTTGTTAAATTTTAAAGAGATGAAGGTTTTCACTCGCTGGGAGCGCACGTTTGGAAGATCTGACAAAGCGAAACTATTTAAATCCAGCGGATTTGACCATTCTGTTAATTTATTAAGGAAAAGTTCAGCTCAGACACATCTTTGCTATAATTTTCAGCAAACAAATATATATTTTTAGGTGTTTATCTTGTTAAATTTTAAAGAGATGAAGGTTTCTGCTTGCTGCGCGCGCACCTTTGGAAGACCCGACAAAGCGAAACTATTTAAATTCAGCTGATTTGAACATTCTGTTAATTTATTAAGGAAAAGTTTAGCTCAGACACATCTTTGCTATAATTTTAAGCAAAAATATATATTTTAAGGTGTTTATCTTGTGAAATTTTAAAGAAATGCAGTTTCCACTGGCTGCTCGTGCACGCTTGAGACAGCAAAACTACCGTACAGTATTTTTTTTAATTCAGCAGATTTGACCATTACGTGCATTTATTAAGGAAAAGTTCAGCTCAGACACATCTTTGCTCTAATTTTCAGCAAACAAATATATTTTTTAAGTGTTAATCTTGTTAAAGTCCTTCCGTGGCCATTTGGCAGCCAATCCATTTTTGGCAAAACAACGGCCCACATTTCCGGGTTGTCAGCGGTGGCACGTAACATATGCGACGCGTCAGCGGTTACGCATAATAGATGCAACTTATACGGCGGTGCAACATGTTTATGGATTTTTCCACTTTATTGGACATAATTGGACTGATGCGACGTGTATGGTGGAAAAATATGGTACTGTACATGCAAAAATAAATTTCAAACTGAACATAGATATAGGGCATATGTGTCAAACTTGAGGCCCGGGAGGCAAATGTGGCCCTCGTTGACATCTTGTCTGGCCCCCAAGATGATATGTGAAACGTAAAATACTTGTATCTCTTGAATTTTTTCAGTAATCTTTGATTATGAGGTCTACTCTCTTCTAGCAACTGGAGGAGGCAATCGCTTTTTCTCTCGCTCCATTCCTCCCCGACCTCCCCCCCCACCCTGCGCGGCTTCTTGTCTTGTCTGCAGCTCCTCAGGAAGCACCTCGAACGCAGATTAAGATGAATTGGGTTGTATGGGCAATCAATTCTACTGACAAGATTTCAACAAAAGGCAAGGCACGGGGGAGCCGGCCCATCCCCGCAGACTGACCGGGAGGATACGCCATGGATTCCTGGAGCCGATGGAATGGTGACGCGTCTCTGTCTCTGTGGGGACGTGAATAATCTGGATTATTGGAATTATGATGGCAGCGCTTTGCTTTTTGGCGTTTTGTGGAGCACTGGCCTATCGGCAAATGAGGGAGACTCAGCAGGATTTAATGCCATGTTGGAGCACCCGAAGTCTGATCTGCGCCGTGACCTAGATAAATCAGCTGTTTACGAGCTAATCCGGAAGGTGAACACGATATCTGAGGATCGCAGATCACCCGCACGGCTTGGGACTCTGGACGCTGTACTGGTCAAC
Source organism: Garcialebias charrua (assembly GCA_038048925.1). Taxonomy (NCBI): domain Eukaryota; kingdom Metazoa; phylum Chordata; class Actinopteri; order Cyprinodontiformes; family Rivulidae; genus Garcialebias; species Garcialebias charrua. Next base: position 54,390 of record JBBPBX010007724.1, on the reverse strand, counting down.
ATCTGAGAGGTCATAGCTTGGATCAGTGGAAAAAGTCCCGAATTGGATCATATTTGGATCAGAGTTGCCCAGCAGGACTCAAAGCTACAGAAATTACACTGTGTGCCTGAAGTGAAAAATATTTGTCATCCTTATCTGACTTCCCTAAACAGCCTTGGAAAGGCTAGATATCAAATTTCTCCTGAGACGTGTTTACTGAGGACAAACAGCTGCACCAAACTATCGGCTGTGGCTGAAGTGGTTAGAGCAGTCATCCTCCAATGCAAGAGTTGGTAGTTCGATTCCACCAGCAGTCACATGCCGAAGTGTCCCTGGGCAAGACACTAAAACCCTGATTGCCTCCGATTAGGGTTGGGCATCGAGAATCGTTCGGAACCGGGACTAACTGTCCGGTTTCCCCCGAATCGTTAGGGATGGGAATTGATAAGAAATTATCAATATCGATGCCTTTATCGATGTCATTTATCGATTCGATTCCTTATCAATTCTGTTATCAATTCTCATTTGGGTAATAAAATATAGTAAACCATTTGTGTTCATAAAGAATTTATTTATGGATATTTTCCCATATTTTTAGACTCATTTTTCGCTCTGATTCTTCGTTTTTCATTTTTGGCGAAAATGGTGCAGTACCAGTTTCGGCCGCTATAGAGGCGCTGTAGGCAGCAGCCAGCAGAGGACTCAGAGAGTGAAGAGGAAGAGTGGCCACTTCCAGAAGTTTCTACTTGCTGTGTTCGAAAAAAGCCTCCTTTGGTCGGACTGACTCTGTCGCTGCCCGCTCCCTGCTGTGGATGTAGCTGTTTTTGTTTGCAAGATACCACTCATAACCACACCGCGGATTTTTAAATCCAGCTGATTTCACATTTGGTTCAGCTCAGGAGCCCGTCTGCTATAGTGAGGTAAGAAATATATTTTTAAGCGTTTATTTAGCTAAATTTAAAGAAACAAAGCGTCCGGTTTGACCCGCCTGGCGCCTGCATAAAAGTCAGCGAACTTTTTTTTTTAATCCAGCTGATTTGAACATTTCGTTAAACTCAGGAGTACGTCTACTATTAAGTCAGCTAAGAATTATATTTTTTAAGCGTTTATTTAGCTAAATTTAAAGAAAGAAAGCGTCCGGTTTGACCCGCCTGGCGCCTGCCTAAAATTCCGCGAACTTTTTTTTTTTAAATCCAGCTGATTTGAACATTTCGTTAAGCTCAGAAGGACGTCTGCTATGAAGTCAGCTAAGAAATATTTATTTTTTTCGGGCGCGGCGCATGTCTGTGATGTCAGCGCTTAAATACGTCACCACCAGGAGTCTGCAGAACCGATAAGCTGAATCGTTAAGACAAGCATCCTACAATTCCATGGAATTGGACTTTTAAGAACCGGTTCTCTAACAGAACCGGTTCTCGGTTCCCATCCCTACGAATCGTTCAAAATATGAATTTGCGATTCCTATGTTCGATGCTAGTCCGCCGACCGGAAATAGCCGCCAACGCCGAAGAACAATTTGCCACTGAAAACCAACGAAGAAGAATCCACCGGAAGTGTGCATCCTAAGGTTGGAAGTGTGGCTTAACTTTAATTAAAATGACCAGTCAGGTCAGTGCAGCACTTGCAATAATTTTCTATCATGCAAAGGAGAGAAGTAAAAAAGTGTCCCGTCTTTGACGCGCTCCGCCAGATTATTTTCGCTTCGTGTCCAACCGGAAGTACAGAGTGGTCCGTCTTCAAAACACTCCGCCGGACTTTTCGTTGCTTCCTTCTCCGGCTTCATCAGGTAAATATATGATATCTATGAATAAAACTATAACTACGTCTCATACCAACATTAAGGCAGCCAACAAGTTATACTCCACTTAAAGCGGTAAGTCAGCTCAAATACAAACATGATGCTAACGTTAGCTCATATGGTTTTCTTAGACAAACGACCTGAAATGGCTTCACGGTGTTCACCAGTGTCCCAGGTAAATACGTCAGTGTAACTGAATAATAATAAACTTTATTTGTAGAGCAACTTCCTACAATGCCTTGCATTGACAAAGGTGCTTAACAGGACAGAAAATATAAAAAACAGGTACAATAAATCTGTGAAAATAGAAATAAAAACAGCAGCAAGAAAAGGAGGCAGTGGAAATAAAAAATGCTACATACTAAAATACCAAAAGTAAGAGTTACAGATTGAAAGCTTTTTTAAACAAGTGGGTCTTCAGTCTGGTTTTGAACAGAGTCAGATCAGAGGTGGCACACAGCTCAAGGAATGAATGGAGTGTGTCTGTGAATGAAGAGTGCCACAGAACAGTTACAGCATATGGTGTGAAAAGGTTGCATCCCTTTTCAGATGTGGATTCAACTCCTGCCATGCATTGCACTTACATTGCACTAGGGCTGGACGATATGGCCAAAATTTTTATCACGATATAGTTCTTAATTTCGGTCGATATCGATATAATTCGATATCGATATAAACAATATAAAAGCCTAAAAAAAAAACTATAAACTATACAAATAAATTAATGTTCTCCTTGTATTTGTATTTAGCCTCCAAAAAGATGGAAATCACCATCAAATAAACATAAACTTCTCAACCCAATAATTCTCAGTCGGGTCATCTGGACACTTTCTTTTTTATAGAAACGTTTCACCCTCCATCCTCCATCCAGTTTCTATAAAAAGAAACTGTCCAGATGACCCGACTGAAAATTATTGGATTTGGTACGTGGATTATTGAGCATGAACTTTCTTGCCATAAAATTCTCAACTGTGTCAATATTAATAGTTTTAACTTTAAACATCTTTAAAATTTACAGCATTGAAATTCATAGTTAATTAAATAAAACTTGTGGGTGTTGTTATTTATAAGAAGCTGACATAGAAATCTCATGGAAATTACTTAAGAATAAAAATAACAATCAATTGCATTACTGTATAAAGTAAAATAGTTTTTGAATGACAAAGTTTTGAATATATTGAATAATGTAATAGATTGTTCCATATTTAATCTGTTGTATTGAAGTTTGGGGAAAAGCATGTAAAACTATTACAAACCCTGTTTTTTTTGTTTTGTTTTTAAAGAGCTACAAGAATTATTAGTAGGAAGTGCTATGGTCACCCAACAAATATTTCATCAGTTTAAATTATTAAAATTTTATGATTTGGTTGAACATAGTATTTTACAAGTCATGTATAAAACTGAAAAAAAAATTACCCCCCAAATATTCAATTAAAATTTGTTTAAAGTTATTAAACCCTGAAGGGAATGTAAATGTTTGTAAAACCTCCATTTAGGACTAGTTTGAAGGAGCTGAGTTGTAAATCAGGAAACAGGATTGTGTTGACTTGATATCACCATAAACATTTCTAAAACTATGTTTTAAAATATGATTAAATCAAAGTTGTTGGGAAGGTGTGGTGCAGGTGAAGTGAAGGTTGTTTGTTTGTAGTTATTTTGTATTTTTTAAACAAGGGGCAGATATTAAAACACTATTTTCGTCTTTCTGCACATTTTCATTCAGTGTTTTTTCTTCTTCTGATGAATTTGTTTTATTTTGAATAAAAAAACATGCAGCGCTGCTGGGGCTGTTTGTTTACGTCGTAGTTTCAGGGAAACGTTGGCTCAAACTTTATTGTTCTTCATCTTCTGACTCTCATATTATATCGAGTGGAAACTCTTCAGATTAAACAAGTTAGAATAGATGTTTCCACCGCTAGTTAGAACGACTTTGTCACGTTTTGCAAAATAAAGAAACCGAGTAGGACTCGCTGCAGATGAGACCTGCAGTTTAACAAAACCGAACTACGTCCACACCGACGAATTAGTCTTTCCTCTCATCAGTGATGTCGTCTGCTTTCTCTTCGCTTGTGAAACTTTGTTCAGTCACATTCTGACGGTCATGAGCACTCGTTTGACTCGTTTTGAAGCGAAAACTTAACGCGCTTTGGAGACTAGCTTAGCTTTTAGCCTGCTACCGCTAACGCCTGCTGCTGAAGTGAGCGCCAGGGTTGCCAGATCTCCAGACCGAAAGAAGCGATCAGCTCCTTCAAAACAAGCACAAACAAGCGGCTCGCTCTTTCAAAAAAAGCCCAAAAAAAGCCCAGCTGGCAACCCATCCCATTGTGTAAAAAAAGGCAGTTTTAAACAGTATAAACATATTTATTATGGCATTACATATATCTAGCAAAATTATACATAAAAGAACGTATTCAGTCTAAAAAATAAAAATACATTTTGCATTTTTCTCCCATCTGTGGTCGGATCCAGTCTTGAAGAGCACGCTCTTTCTCCCAATCTTTATTATATTTTTTTCCATATTTACCCCACTTAGAGCTCACATTAGCGTTGTCTTGTCTAGACAAAGAATAAAGAACAATGTTGCATTCGCGTGTAGTCGGATGTCCCGTGAAGATACACGGTTTTTAATTTTAAACTCACTTTGAAAGTAATTTTCATTAATTTATCATTTTGTTTGCTAAAAACGAACATAGTTGAATGATACAAGATATATATGTGGTGTCACTATATGCAAAGTTCAAAAATGATGTCACAATACTGTAATGTATACAGCAGTGTTCGTGCATGTATATTACAGAGTGTCAGTGAACGCACCGCGAGAGAGAGAGCGTGACGTAGGCACGCGGGTTCAGTGTGTGTGTGAAGATAGAAAGTGCAGAGAACGGAGTAATGCAGGATCGTGCCGTCTGATAAGTGTATTGTGCAGTTTAAACAATAAAGCTACATCAGCACCAAACCAGCATATTTATTAAGCGTGCAGAGAAACATCAAAAATACCTTTAAAATAACTTCAGGAGTACATTTCACAAAACAAGCCCAAATAAGCGACGCAACACACACGGTAAGCACAAAAAACCGCCACAAGCGGCTCACCGAATTTAAAAGCGACTCCAGGAAAAAACAAGCCCAATGCCGCTTGAAATAAGCGGACTTGGCAACTATGGTGAGCGCTGCGTAACAACGACGTCACCACGCACGTTTTGTGTCACAGCTTTTTCTGTCCGGGCGGGTTGTTGAAGCAGCCGCTCCAACCCGAACAGAAAGAGAAAAACGTCAGAAAAAGTTGTAAAATCCTATCGAAATATCGAAAATATGCTTAAACTTCATATCATCGTTATTGAATAAAAGTATATCGCGATATTTATCGTTATTGAATTATCGTCCAGCACTACATTGCACTCAGACACATTACTACTATAGTTAAGCAAATCCAACACTTATTAAAGAGGAACTAAACCCAGGTTGAGACGGTAACTCCTTCCCCTAAGCAGATCCAAAATCACCCTCAAAATGGGCGTGTCGAGAGACAAGGAGGGGAGGAGGTAGAGTTGTGCTTTTGTCCACGCCTCCACCAGCAACAACCTAAAACAAATTAAACCTCTAGCCAACAACATACACCAAGCAACAACAAAGGATAAACATGTAGATGTATTTATCTATTCCACCCATTCCATCCAAAACCTAAGGCTCAAGAAAATGGGAAAAAAAAGAAAAAAGAAACCGTTTGTCAGGAGTGAAATGTGGCACTTCCATATAAGGTATGAATGCTGCAGGACCTTCTCATCTCTGCAGGGGATTGGCTCTGCTTGAACCACTTCCGTGACGTCAGAGTGAGAAAATATGTCACAGTGAGAATCCTAGACCAATAAGAAAATTAAGGTGCAATCCCTCTGTTCAACCCATAGGGGTTACCGTAAACACGTTTTTAGACCGGGGTTTAGTTCCTCTTTAACATTCTTAATCCATTTAAAGTTCTCTCAGTGTCTTTTAAAATGTTTTAATGTCTCTAGTTTTCATTATTATATAATTTCTATTTATGTTCTCTTTCATTCCATTATGAGTGAATGTCACAGTATGAAGAATTAATGAATAGGTTAGTTGTTAGGCAATAACAACAGAGCTAATAATTGTATACATTCTCAATCTTAAAAATGATTTAATAATCTCTTTTTACTGATAATACTGATAAACCTGTTGTTTGTTTAGGAACCTCCTCCCTGCAGTCTGTCCAGAAAATCTCCACTGGAGGAGCTTTTTGCTGAGCAAGAGGCACAACGTAATGTCACAGCTCCATGTCCATGAAGAAACAAATGGAGAGAGGGCTGCAGATACCAGGACATCCCACCAGCTGTTCTGTCTGAGGACCCTGCTGCTGGTGGTGGAACCAGGTTAGCCCATCAGTGGGAGCTCAGTAACATGACTCCAGCATCAGACACTGGACATGTGGAAATGTGTTTCCATGAGGTTTTCAAACATAAAGCTCTCTTGTAAAAGTGTAGCCCTGCGAAAAGAAAACTCATAACATATTGAAGTTCATAAGTTTGATATTTATATACTGGTTGAAAATAGCCCTGTGAGAAATTCATAGTAAATTTAACAAAAAGGAAAAAGTTTATAGAATTAAAATTCAAACAGAAGTTCAAATTATTTAATCCTGAAATAACTCTGGCTAACTACTGTAACTCTTTTATAACATGGAGTTAAACTCAAAGTAGTCTCCTCAGATAAATAGTGTTAACTTATTATTTTTATATTAAAGTTTCTGTTAACTTATTATTTTTATATTTGATTGTTTCTGTTCAGTGCCCTGAGACAACTTCTGTTGTGACTTGGAGCTATACAGTATAAATAAACTGAACTGAATTGAATTGACATGTCTTTTTTTAACCCCGCCTACAAAAAGAATCGGAATCGAGAATCGAAAAGAATCGGAATCGAAACGAAGAATCGGAATCGCTCAAATTCAAACGATGCCCAACCCTACCTCCGATGTGTGTCCCATCAGTGTATGAATGAGATTAAATTCTGATTACAGTAGTTTCTTTATATAGAAGCGGTTATGTCTCATATTTAAAACTAAAATGGTTAGCAGAAATGCTTTTTCATTTCAAAGTCAAGCAGCATTTGTTGACTCATAAATAAAATTTAAAATGAATAATCCAAATTGCATTTTCATTTTCTTCTTCGAGACTGCTCAATTTGTAAATTAATTAAAATGATGAATAAAATAACGTTTAACATTTAATTTTCAAAATATGTCCTAGTAAAAAGTGACCAAAATTCATTTTGAAATGTCAATTTTGAAAATTAAAATGAAATAGCAGAAATGCTTTTTCATTTCAAAGTCAAGCTGCCTTTTTTGTCTCATAAATAAAATTTAAATTAAATCATTTTCATTTTCTAAATCAAGACTGCTCATTGTGTAAATTAATTAAAAAGATAAATAAAATAACGTTTAACATTTAATTTTCAAAACATGTCCCAGTAAAAAGTGACCAAAATTCATTTTGAAATGTCAAATTTGAAAATTAAAATGTATTAGCAAAAAGCTTTTTAATTTCAAAGTCAAGCTGCCTTTTTTGTCTCATAAATAAAATGAAAAATAAATCATTTTCATTTTCTTCTTCAAAATTGCTCATTTTGTAGCAGAACTGCAGAGGAAACTAAGAACAATTTGCATTTTCATTTTCACTCTCAACCTGCTCCAAGTGTAACATTATTCAATCTCAGTTGGCAATTCCAAATGGCTGCTTCACAACGCCCACTGAATCACTGATTGGCTGTTTTAGCAGCAGGCGGAGTTTTAGACAGGAAAGTGTCCTGATGCCGCTTGTTGGTTAAACAGATGTCTCCCTCCAGTGTACGTGCACACACAGCTGCTCCGCTGCAGAGGCTGCAAAGCTATATATGTTAGTGTTACTGAGTTTAATTTCTGTTAATAACTGATTACAAATCAACGTATTTTACATGGGCTTAGCCAGGATTTTCTGAGGGGCGATTCCTTAAATGCAAAACTGGAACTGAAACATGCAACAAACCCAGTAGTCTAGTGGTTAGGGTGTTGGGTTTCAGTTCCAAGCCTTTTCTTGACGTGAGTTCGAATCCCACTCGGGACAACTAATTTTACGTTTGTCTTTTATTGGAGAAAAAAAAGGAGTTTGTGTTAACCACAGGCATAAACACAAACTCCTTTTTTTTCTCCAATAAAAGCCGAATGGAAAATAAGTTGTCCCGAGAGGGATTCGAACTCACGTCAAGAAAAGGCTTGGAACTGAAACCCAATGCTCTAACCACTAGACCACTGGGTTTGTTGCATGTTGTAGTTCCAGTTTTGCATTTAAGGAATCGCCCCTCAGAAAATCCTGGCTAAGCCCATGTAAAATACGTTGATTTGTAATCAGTTATTAACAGAAATTAAACTCAGTAACACTAACATATACTGTATAGCTTTGCAGCCTCTGCAGCGGAGCAGTTGTGTATGCACGTACACTGGAGGTTAGACATCTGTTTAACCAACAAGCGGCAGCAGGACACTTTCCTGTCTAAAACTCCGCCTGCTGCTAAAACAGCCAATCAGTGATTCAGTGGGTGTTGTGAAGCAGCCACTTGGAACTGCCAACTGAGATTGATTAATGTTACACTTGGAGCAGGTTGAAAGTGAAAATGAAAATGCAAATTGTTCTTAGTTTCCTCTGCAGTTCTGCTACAAAATGAGCAATCTTGAAGAAGAAAATGAAAATGATTTATTTTTCATTTTATTTATGAGACAAAAAAGGCAGCTTGACTTTGAAATGAAAAAGCTTTTTTGCTAATACATTTTAATTTTCAAATTTGACATTTCAAAATGAATTTTGGTCACTTTTTACTGGGACATGTTTTGAAAATTAAATGTTAAACGTTATTTTATTTATCTTTTTAATTAATTTACACAATGAGCAGTCTTGATTTAGAAAATGAAAATGATTTAATTTAAATTTTATTTATGAGACAAAAAAGGCAGCTTGACTTTGAAATGAAAAAGCATTTCTGCTATTTCATTTTAATTTTCAAAATTGACATTTCAAAATGAGTTTTGGTCACTTTTTACTAGGACATATTTTGAAAATTAAATGTTAAACGTTATTTTATTCATCATTTTAATTAATTTACAAATTGAGCAGTCTCGAAGAAGAAAATTAAAATGCAATTTGGATTAATCATTTTAAATTTTATTTATGAGTCAACAAATGCTGCTTACCGGTATACCGAGTTCCTCTCTGCACTCCGCCAGGCAAGGAGCTTTTTATTTTTGTCCCTGTAGAGCAGACTTGACTGGTCGTGAAGGACTTGTCGCGAACACACAGCTACAATGAGTTTCTCTTCCATAGTACACGACTTCGCGGGTTTTTTCTGTGTCCCACAAACAATACGTCACATAGTTGCGCAATACCCCCGTCCCCTCGTTTCCGCGTCACATAGCGGACTCCCCCTTTCTCCTCCACCCGACTCTCCTGATTGGTCGGACACGCGTTCACGAGTTTGAACGGCGAAATCTTCAGCATGGTGAATGCGTGGTTTGGAGGCTGACGCGGGTTCACGTGCACGAAAAACGCTTTCCAGCACGCTCAACACGCACGTGACGTGACTCCCGACGCCAAGAGACGCCTGGAGGCGCGTCCCCCATTGACTTTGCATGTAAACCGGACGCTCCTGCAGTTCAAAACACGTTCGGTCTGGATTCACCATAAAATATCTCCACACGACAGACATCGCTGCCTCCACTTCAAGCTAATGCCGCGTTCCGCTTCTTTTTTACGACAGTCACTGCTTTACGGCAGGCACTGCTGCAAAAATATTGTGCATGTTTTGTTCCGAGACAATTTGACTCTGTAACTCAACATACAGTTAATATAATATTCCCGTTTGTGTTTAGAATAAATATACACATATATATCCGATCCCTGATCGGTGTGTAACGCCCGATTCAAGTCGAGTCTGAAATCACGTGATCGGGACCGATTTCCGATCACGTGATCGGATCGGGACATTCCTAGTTTATATGTTATTAAAAAGTTCTAAAAAATAAAATAAAAACAGGGTGTGCTGGTCCAGCACACCAGGAAATCTGCAGAACCTCGTGCAGCCACGTTGGACCAGAGTTTAATTCGCTCGTGACAAATTCGTTCATTTTTCATCATTTCAATCATGGAGTCAACGGAGGAAGAGATCACTTGACTTTTGGCAAAAAAACAAAAGAAAAGGACAGATCAGGGATGAAGAAGAGGAATTTAATACATTTGTGTCGCATACAAAACAGTACGGCACCAGGCAGTTTATTGTGCGACAACGCGTTTGCGTTCGTAAAATTGGAGCTTGTCGCGTACATGCCCTGCGGGGCTACGCTTGTGCCTCTGCGTACGAACGGCGTAGAGCGGCGTATGGCCGAACGCAGAACTATACTGGGGCCTTGAGTGTCTGGATAAGATAGAAAGGCGCTATATAAATGCAGTCCATTTACCATAAAAAATAAAATAAAATCCCTCAATTAATTTTGTCACATTAATGACCAAAATGACTGTGTGACTAAACAGCTGACGTTAAAAACACAAAATGTTCCATTAGTTTTCAAAATCCTCTAACTTTGTCATCAATAAGCCATGACAAGAAGACAAAATGTATCATTTTGGAAACAGTAGATGTCAATCTCACAATTACCTGCCAAGTTGTAACTTGTTTTTTGTTTTGATTAAACAAATATTTAGGATTTTATTGAGTGAGATTTAGAAAAGTTTAGAAACCACATTTGGTCAAGGCTATCTTCACACTAGATGACAACTTCAATACAACATTTAAAAACAAAAATGAGCTAAAATGTGGATTAGAAATGCACAGATTCTGGTTTTGTGTGCCGATACAAAGTCCCGGTTTTAGAATAGCATTGACCTGCTGATACAGATTTTCCAATACCAATTTTCTTACAATGAACTAACCCATACAACCTCATTCACTTTTTATTTTTTTTATATTATGCAAAAATACTGTGGATACTCAACAGACCAGAGGAAACACGAGGGACCTCTCCCTGATTGGAAATGTTGCTCCGTGGAGGACTCAGGACAACAGGGTTCTCCAGGTAGAACGCAAGGCGGTAGTCAACCTTTAAAAATATATATATATCAACAATCACACAGAGTTGTATGAAAAAGCTGAGGAGGTAATTGTGAGGCTGATTCTGACCTTTGACCTGGAATACCACATAAAGTAAAGGCTGTTGGTCTCAGTGGGCACAGGTATGTTGAAAGACAGCGCATAATGATTCACCACATCGTCTCGTACATAGTAGAGTTCTGCATCCAAGCCTGTGGGAGGATAGAGGCCAAATTAAATTACAGGCGAAGAAAATTAAAGTCATGTCTGCTGAACATAAAAAGGCAGTTTTTTACTGGTTGCTTTGTTAGTAGAAACCAACACTTTGAATTTGTTTTACACTTCCAAATTGGAATCTTAAAATAGTGCAGCACGGTGGATCAGTGGGTAGAGCTACCGCCTCTCAGCAAGAAAGTCGCTGGTTCAAATCTCGGCCAGGAGACTTTCTGGGTGGAGTTTCTATGTTCTCTCCATGCGTGGGTTTTCTCCAAGTAATCCAGTTTCCTCCCAAAGATCAAAAACATGTATGTTAGGCTGATAAGTAACTCTAAATTGTCCCTAGGTGTGAGAGAGTGAGTGAATGGTTGTTTGTCTCTATGAGTCTCTGTGATGGACTGGAGACCTGTCCAGGTGTTCCCTGCCTCTGGCACAGTGATAGCTGGATATGGGCACCAGTGACCCCCGCGACCAGAAAAGGAAGAAGTTGGAAAAGATGATGGGTGGATGGATGGAATCTTAAATTATTTTGAGCGTATCAGAACTTAAGGGTGACAAGAGAAGGTTTATGGTCGTACGAACAGACGTAGACTAGACTACAATACATCCACCTTTGACGAGTGTATAATAATAATGTCACACAATGTCATCACTCTATGTTTCCATACAATGGTGAAATTAGTCTCTGCACTTAACCCATCCACCACCAGGTGGTGCAGTGGGCAGCTATTGAAAGTGCAT
>JBBPBX010007724.1:0-42494 GCA_038048925.1 Garcialebias charrua | reverse complement strand
TCCTTTTTTATACCAGTGCAGAAAAAAAGAGACTATCCACACAATCTACTCACCTCTTTAGTTTTCAATAAAACAAAATCTTAGGAACTGCCTCAGGACTAGCCTGGTTAAAACCACACCCTGTCCTTCACTTCGCTTCAGACTAGGGTCTGGACTTTCTCCATTTTAAAACGATTCTTGCTGGAGGCGTTGGCCTCTGCTGAGGAACAAAACCATTGGATATTTTGAACAGGGAAAGCATTCTGCTCCCTCCCCTCAGAGCCTTGTATGGCTGCTCCCCGTGCTCTGGTGAACTTGACAACTGCTCCGCCTCCTGCAGCTTTTCTCTTGCTGCTGGCTGCCGCGCTGCAAATTCTGTGTTTATATGTTAATAAAACTTTTTAATAAAATACAATAATATAATATAATAATAATCATTTTATTTAAAAGCGCCTTTCATGACACCCAAGGACACTTAACAAACCAACACAGTGTAATACAGAGCAAACATTATCAGTGACAAATTGAAATATAAAATGCATAAAGGATATAAGATAAAATACATTTAGCAAAGTTAGTGATAAGCTAGTCTAAATAAAACCAATAATAATAAAATAAATAAAGCCATGGATCGCTGGTCCAGCTCACCAGAAGACCAGAAAATCTGATGGGACTCGGGTCAGCAACGTAAAACCCGAGTTTAATTCTCGTGACAACCTCAGCCATTTCCTTGTTCATTTCAGCGGAGGGAGAGAAGGAGGAGGGAGCGAGCGATCACTTGACTTTTGGCCCAAAAAACAAAAGAAAACTCCAGATAAGGGATTAAGAAGGGGAAATTAATAAATTTGTGTCACATATAAAACAGTCCTGCATCGCTTTGAATGAGAACATGCCGCTGCTCGCTGACTGCGCGCTCTGCGCGCTGGGACAGGTGGGGGCGTGGGTTAGGGTCCAAAACTCCGTCCCTTCTGTTCTCTGATTGGTCCGAACAAAAATCTACCGGAGAAATGGTTGTTAATGAGAGAAGTCCCAGATTGTGCAGTGAAGGGAAATGAGAATTGAGCGGAGCTGTGCAGGAAGGCGAGGGCCAGGCTACCTCAGGACACTAAACTCAGAAAACCAAACAAGTTTGGCTTTGTGTGATGATTTGTCTCATTCACCTTAAAATACCATAGAAAGTTTTCATCTGGGGTTTTGCTGAATCAAAGAATGGGCTGAAATCTCCAAACCTGTTCCTGGGGCATCTATAATGGTTCTTGAAAGTGCCTGTCTGCGTGAGTGGGCTCTGCCTCTCACTTTCAGAATCCATCCATCCATCCATCCATCCATCCATCTTCTTCCGCTTATCCTGGGTCGGGTCGCGGGGGTAGCAGCCTAAGTAGGGAGGCCCAGACTTCCCTCTCCCCAGCCACTTGGAGCAGCTCCTCCGGGGGAATCCCAAGGCGTTCCCAGGCCAGCCGAGAAACATAGTCCCTCCAGCGTGTCCTGGGTCTTCCTCTGGGTCTCCTCCCGGTGGGACATGCCCGGAACACCTCACCAGGGAGGCGTCCAGGAGGCATCCTAACCAGATGCCCGAGCCACCTCAACTGGCTCCTCTCGATGTGGAGAAGCAGCGGCTCTACTCCGAGTCCCTCCCGGATGACTGAGCTTCTCACCCTATCTCTAAGGGAGAGTCCAGACACCCTGCGGAGAAAACTCATTTCAGCCGCTTGTATCCGAGATCTTGTTCTTTCGGTCACAACCCAAAGCTCATGACCATAGATGAGGGTGGGAACGTAGATCGATCGGTAAATTGAGAGCTTTGCCTTTTGACTCAGCTCTCTCTTCACCACGACAGACCGGTACAGCGCCCGCTTCACTGCGGACGCTGCACCTATCCGCCTATCGATCTCACGCTCCAGTTTTCCCTCATTCGTGAACAAGACCCCGAGATACTTAAACTCCTCCACTTGGGGCAGGACCTCCTCCCCGACCCGGAGAGGGCATGCTACCCTTTTCCGGCTCAAGACCATGGCCTCGGATTTGGAGGAACTGATCCTCATCCCGGCCGCATCACACTCGGCTGCAAACCGCTCCAGCGAAAGCTGTAGATCACGATCTGATGAAGCCAATAGGACCACATCATCTGCAAAAAACAGAGAAGTGATTCTAAGGCCACCAAAACGGATCCTCTCAACACCTTGGCTGCGCCTAGAAATTCTGTCCATAAAAGTTATGAACAGAATCGGTGACAAAGGGCAACCTTGGCAGAGTCCAACTCTCACTGGAAACGAGCCTGACTTACTGCCGGCAATGCGGACCAAGCTCTGACACCGGTCGTACAGGGACCTAACAGCCCATATCAAAGGGCCTGGTACCCCATACTCCCGGAGTACCCCCCACAGAACCCCCCGAGGGACGCGGTCGAATGCCTTCTCCAAGTCCACAAAGCACATGTAAACTGGTTGGGCAAACTCCCACGCACCCTCCAGGACCCTGCTGAGGGTGTAGAGCTGGTCCAGTGTTCCACGACCAGGACGAAAACCACACTGCTCCTCCTGAATCCGAGGTTCAAACCCCAGGGGCAGACAAATACATTGTCTGCCACGATGAGCTGATGGAGCTGTTCAAAATCTGCAGTTGTGGAGAAAGAGCAGAGGCCACTATATCTAAGAAATCTGGAACTTTCATAGTAATCCAGCAGGTTGGTCATATAATTTATGTGTTTACCAGTATACAACAATCATTAGATTTTTAAATTTACACATATAATTCTTGTTTATTTGATTAATGGTTTATTTAGTACGTTTTGTTTATCTCTTTCAGACATGTGATTTTTGTGGACACAAAAGATCATGGAGAAATCAGCCTATTCTCCACAAAAACATGCCAGCCTGCAACCTTCTCCTTTCTGGGGCCATTCATTTCACAGGATGTATGGCATACCAAACTTTACGGATGCTGTCACTCTTAGGTGTACAGTCTATTTCAGCTGGAACTTATTTTAGGCACCAAAGGCTGTATACAGTTCCGTCCATCATTTTAACTGGGAAGGAACAACAGTTGGCTTTGATGCAGCAGCTGAAGGAACTTGGTGGCGGAATGCTTTTGTCTGGTGACTGCAGATCTGACGAGGAGAAGAGACTCTGCTCAGTGCGCACCTTGTAAACAACATGGCGGGCGATGCAGAACCGGACGAATTTAGCAAACTGAGTGAAGAATTGAGCGATTTTTAGTCAGTTTGGGAAGCCAAAGTTATTTCAGGGGGTTAAACAATAAACAGCAGGTTTATTGGCAGAGGGAGAGGAGGAAAGTGAAGAATGTAGGACTGAGGGTTGCAACTCTAAATGTGGGGACAATGACAGGCAAAGGTAGAGAGCTGGCTGACATGATGCAGAGAAGAAAGGTAGATGTTTTATGTGTCCAAGAGACCAAGTGGAAGGGCAGCAAGGCTCGCAGTATTGGAGCAGGGTTCAAACTGTTTTACCATGGTATGGATAGAAAGAGAAATGGAGTAGGGGTGGTCCTGAAGGAGGAGTTGGCAAAGAATGTAGTAGATGTGAAGAGAGTGTCAGATAGGGTGATGTGTCTAAAGGTAGAAGTAGAAGGTCTGATGCTAAACATAGTAAGTGGTTATGCTCCACAGGTTGGATGTGATGGGGAGGAGAAAGATGAATTTTGGAAAGATTTGGATGAAGTGATAGAGAGTATTCCCAGGGAGGAAAGAGTGGTGATTGGAGCAGACCTGAATGGACATGTTGGTGAAGGAAACAGAGGGGATGAGGAAGTGATGGGTAGGTTTGGTGTCAAGGAAAGAAACCAGGAAGGACAGATGGTGGTGGATTTTGCCAAGAGAATGGAAATGGCTATAGTCAATACCTATTTCCAAAAGAGGGAGGAACATAGAGTGACCTATAAGAGTGGAGGAAGGAGTACACAAGTCGACTACATTCTGTGTAGAAGAGGAAACCTGAGAGAGATTGGAGACTGTAAAGTTGTAGCAGGGGAGAGCGTGGCCAAACAGCATCGGATGGTTGTGTGTAGAATGACTGTTGTTGCGAAGAAGAGAAAAAGAGTAAAACCAGAGAAGAAGACCAAATGGTGGAAGCTAAAGAAGGAAGAATGTTGTGAGAAATTCAGAGACGAGCTGTTAAAGGCTCTGGGTGGTAAGAAAGAGTTTCCAAGTGACTGGGCTACTACAGCAACAGTAATTAGAGAGACAGGTAGGAAGGTACTTGGTGTGTCATCTGGACAGAGAATGGATGATAAGGAAACCTGGTGGTGGAATAGTGAAGTGCAGGACGCCATTCAAAGAAAGAGATTAGCCAAGAAGAAATATGACAGTGAGAGGACTGAAGAGAGGAGACAGGAATATAAGGAGATGGGACATAGAGCAAAGAGGGAAGTAGCTAAAGCAAAGCAGAGGGCGTACAATGAGTTATATGGGAGACTGGACACTAAAGAGGGCGAGAAGGACTTGTACCGATTGGCAAGACAGAGGGATCAGGCTGGAAAGGATGTGCAGCAGGTTAGGCTTATTAAAGATGGGAATGGGAATGTTCTAACAAGTGAGGAGAGTGTGATGGGAAGATGGAAGGATTACTTTGAGGAGCTAATGAATGAAGAGAATGAAAGAGAAAGAAGAGTGGAGGTAATAGAAACTGTGGACCAGGAAGTGGGAAAGATTAGTGAGGGTGAAGTCCGGAAAGCTCTGAAAAGAATGAAGAAGGGGAAGGCAGTAGGACCTGATGACATACCAGTGGAGGTTTGGAAATGTCTTGGAGAGATGGCAGTGAGGTTTTTGACTCAAATATTTAATGGAATATTTGAGGGTGAGAAAATGCCTGAAGAATGGAGAAGAAGTGTGCTGGTTCCCATTTTTAAGAACAAGGGTGATGTACAGAGTTGTAGCAACTACAGGGGAATTAAGTTGATGAGCCACACAATGAAGATCTGGGAGAGAGTTGTGGAAGCAAGACTTAGACAAGATGTGACTATCTGTGAGCAGCAGTATGGTTTCATGCCAAGAAAGAGCACCACAGATGCCATCTTTGCTTTGAGGATGTTGATAGAGAAGTACAGAGAGGGTCAGAAAGAACTCCATTGTGTGTTTGTGGATTTAGAAAAAGCATATGACAGGGTACCAAGAGAAGAGGTGTGGTATTGCATGAGGAAATCTGGAGTGGCAGAAAAGTATGTTAGACTGGTACAGGACATGTATGAGGACAGCAGGACAGTGGTGAGATGTGCTGTGGGAGTGACAGATAGCTTCAAGGTGGCGGTGGGATTGCATCAAGGATCGGCTCTGAGCCCCTTCTTGTTTGCTCTGGTGATGGACCGACTAACAGATGAGGTCAGGCAGGAATCCCCATGGACTATGATGTTTGCAGATGACATTGTGATCTGTGGTGAGAACAGGGAACAGGTGGAAGAGAACTTGGAGAGGTGGAGGTATGCTCTTGAAAGAAGAGGAATGAAAGTCAGTCGTAGTAAGACAGAGTACATGTGTGTGAATGAGAGGGAGGCCAGTGGAACAGTGAGGCTACAAGGAGCAGAGGTCACAAAGGTGCAGGACTTCAAGTACTTGGGGTCCACTGTCCAGGAAAATGGGGAATGTGGTAAAGAGGTGAAAAAGAGAGTCCAGGCAGGATGGAGCGGATGGAGAAAAGTTTCAGGAGTGATTTGTGACAAAAAGGTGTCAGCAAAGGTCAAAGGAAAAGTTTACAAGACAGTGGTGAGACCAGCTATGTTGTATGGTCTGGAGACAGTGGCATTGACAAAAAGACAGGAGAAAGAACTGGAAGTGGCAGAAATGAAGATGCTGAGGTTCTCCTTAGGAGTGACAAGGATGGATAAGATCAGGAATGAGATCATCAGAGGTACAGCACATGTTAAACAACTGGGAGATAAAGTTAGGGAGGCCAGACTGAGATGGTTTGGACATGTCCAGAGGAGGGACAGTGGTTATATTGGTAGAAGGATGTTAGAAATGCAGCTGCCAGGAAAAAGACAAAGAGGGAGACCAAAGAGGAGATATATGGATGCAGTTAGGGAGGACGTGGAGGTGGTTGGAGTGAGGACAGAGGATGCAGAGGACAGAGTGAGGTGGAGGAGGATGACTCGCTGTGGCGACCCCTGAAAAGGGAAAAGCCGAAAGAAGAAGAAGAAGAAACAATAAACAGCAGGTTCTAATTTAAGTCTGCAGCTGTATTTAATGAAGCCTTACCAACGAGGAAGCAGGTGGCAACCCGCGACGTTTGAGGACTGAGGAGGACATCATGGAACCCGTTCACGTCGTCCACAGAGCACTGATTGGTACTGCTTTAATTAATGTATCCATCTAATAATTATTCAACATTACTTATAGTTTAAAAAAGATGAGTCCCTTTGAAGTAGGGCTGGGCCATATCATATCGTTACCGGTAATACCGGTATAAAAAGCTTGCCCGGGCAAAAACCTTATATCATGATATGCTAATTTCATGACGTAATACGTCAGGGCGTCCCGCCCCTTAACACCCGACAACTGCGCACCTCCCCTCCACCAGTCTACTGGTGTAAAACGCTAATTAGTTACTGCTAAAATGTTAAAAACAACGCGCGCGCGTCTCAACTTCTCTCCCCCCTGCTCTGCAGCCGGCACAGACAGCTGTCCCCTCCTCCCCTCCTCCCCCGCCCTGCTCCGCTCTGCGCAGCTCGGTGCTGCATGTCTCGCTGCGTGTCCCCGCTGTAACTGTGTCACAAACTCGCGCGGCTCCACAGTCCGTCCACATCAGACACAGATCAGTTAAAAAAATGAATCAAGAGGAATGATGCCAAATAATAATAAATAATAATAATTAATTCAATTTATAACGCACTTTTCATTACTGAAAATCTCAAAGTGCTACACATATATTGAATGCTACACACATTCATAAACCGGTGGCGGCAGACTACCATGCAAGGTGCTTTCCAGTCCTACCGGGAGCAACTCAGGGTTAAGTGTCTTGCCCAAGGACACAACGACACATGGTGCGGGTCCCGGGAGTCGAACCGCCAACTTTCCGATCGGGAGACGACTGCCATTACCACTACACCACGGCCGCCCATGAACAGATGAAGCTGAAACATGAACAAGTTTCAGCCGGGTCAGCTGATCAACTTGTAGAAGTTACAGCTCATTTAAAGGAGCTGTATGTAACATTTTTTATAAACATATTTCTTCACTCTGCCACATCTCCTGACAGACTGATGTTAGCCAGGTAATCTCTGAAGAAAAAATATATACTTTAAAAATGATCTGTTATTTAGATTGAAAAAGTCTGCACAAAATATAGATTAAAAAACCACCACAAAAACTAAAGTGCAGGTGTAGTTTTACTTGGAGACTAAATACTTTACTAAATAAAGTAATTTCAGTAAAATTACCCCTTGTTGTTTTTAAAAATTTTATATAATACTGCAAAGCAACATGTTAAAGGGGACCTCAGATGTATTTTTTAAATTTTTATGGTATTTCTGTGGGATATCCAGACCCTATTCCTTCAATTTAATGCACAAAATAATTATTAGATAATCAATTATACCCTTTTTAATTCTGCCATTTTTAACTTTCGTTTTGAACGACCGGTTTCTTGAAGTCCACGCCCTTCAACGATCTGTTCACGCCCTCTGTAACAGCCAGTATCTGTAATGTGTTGTTGTTTTAAAATTAGCTCTTTTTTTATTACTCATTTGACTTACTGTTAGTGTTAGCTTAAGATAACTTACCGAAACCCGTCTGAGCGCGCCGCAGTTTGCTGCTCCTTTTAGCATTAGACCACCCGAATCCGAAGCTAATGTTAGCTTGTTCCTCTTCCGGTTTTCGCCAGCTCCGCTCGTTGCACGCGATGAGATTTTGGGAGTTATCGCTGTTCCAGTGAAGACAACACAAAGTTCACCAAGTGTCTCCCGTAAATTAATCTGTAAGGAGAAGGTCCTCTTGCTGCGAGCCTGCTGCGAGGCTGCTGCAAGGCTGTACAGTTGAAGCTCCGCTCCATCGCGCCGGAAGAGGGTCCCGTCGAACCCGGTCCTTCCGCCTGTGGTCCGCTCGTTTAATTTTTGCCGGCTGCGCGTTGGCAGCGATCGCAAATACACTAAAAATTGAACTAAAACATAAAAATAACAATTATACTTTATTTATAAAGCCATTTAAAAAAACACAGCTGCAACAAAGTGCTGTACACATGAAATTAAGAACATATAAACAAAAGATGAGATGAAATCATGAAAAACAACAGTCATGTGTTTAATACAGAAGTGGGTTGAGCCTAACCAGGGGTTGCTAGGTGAGGGGCTGGACTCAGGTTTGATCTGATTGGCTGGCGGCTTGTGACGTCAATAAATGCAGGAAGTGTGAATCCTGGTGTATTTATCAAAAATAAATAAATCTACTTAGAGTAAATAAACCACTGGGTGCATTTTTTTGGCACAAGGACTGTTTTTTTATGAAGTAAATACCCAAAGTTTAGTAAAAAAACATTAAAAAGTGAATTTTGCATGTGTGGTCCCCTTTAAGTTAATTTTGTCAAATAAATACATTTGATATTTTTTTTTTGGGTTATATCACGAAATTTATCGTTATCGTGATAATACTCTGAAATATCACAATACAGGTATTCCCCGATTTACGAGCGAGATCCGTCACAAGGGGGCGCTCGTAAACCGGAAATCTCGTAATTTGGAACGGCCGCCATTTCTCTCGTAAACCCGGAAGTCCGCTCGTAAATTTCGCCAGCGCACCTAAAAACACTCTATTTTCATCTAAAAACTACTTTTGAGTGCATAAAAATGATCGGAAACGTGTGTTTATATGCTTAACTTGCTAACTGTAGTGAAAAAACACATGAAAACTCAGTATTTTTTTCGTTTTTTCCAAAAATTCGCAACCCGGAAGTCCGCTCGTAAATTTCGCCAGCGCACCTAAAAACACTCTATTTTCATCTAAAAACTACTTTTGAGTGCATAAAAATGATCGGAAACGTGTGTTTATATGCTTAACTTGCTAACTGTAGTGAAAAAACACATGAAAACTCAGTATTTTTTTCGTTTTTTCCAAAAATTCGCAACCCGGAAGTCCGCTCGTAAATTTCGCCAGCGCACCTAAAAACACTCTATTTTCATCTAAAAACTACTTTTGAGTGCATAAAAATGATCGGAAACGTGTGTTTATATGCTTAACTTGCTAACTGTAGTGAAAAAACACATGAAAACTCAGTATTTTTTTCGTTTTTTCCAAAAATTCGCAGCTCGTAAGTCTGGAACCTCGCAGATCAGAGCGCTCGTAATTCGGGGACTACCTGTATAATTTTTGAGCCATATCGCCCACCCCTACTTTGAAGCATCTGTTTTATTTTCTGTTTATTCTAACGTTATGTGCAAAATTTCACCCAAATTCTGTCTAAATAACCACTACATTTTATAGCTGATCATCAGTGGTTTCAGCTGTAATAATCAAAATAAAACAATATTTGATATTCACCCTATTATAAGTTTAATCATATAATTTAAGCTTGTAATACCTTTTCTGCCAGTTTTTTTTGTTGTTGTTGCATATTTAGATAATGTTATCAAGTTTTTTGTTGTAATTTCTGCTACTTTGAGCAACCATCCTACATCCTGCTCAGCTGATGTGAAGTTTTGACCTTTTCTTTGTGGTTCCTGCAGGAACGTGTCCTCGATCGCGGTGCTGATGATATGACCAGTCTGAAGAGTGGACGCTTGCAGCCAGAACACGCTGGGAGTGATGGGAAAAATGCTGCTGCTGAGGTGACATGATCACAGACAACATCCATCCATCCACCCACCCATCCATCCATCATCTGACACCCACCCATGCATCCATCCATCCAACATCCATCCATCCATCCACCCACCCATCCATCCATCATCTGACACCCACCCATGCATCCATCCATCCAACATCCATCCACCCACCCACCCATCCATCCATCATCTGACACAAACCCATGCATCCATCCATCCAACATCCATCCACCCACCCATCCATTCCAATTACAGGGAACCCCCGACCTACGAACGAGTTCGGGACCTAAGAACCGTTCGCAGCTCGATCCGGTCGTAGGTAGGGGGTGAAAATTGCGTCCCGTTCGTAGGTCGTTATTCTGTTCGTAGGTCGCGGAAATACCGCTAACGGTGCGCCGCGCACACATTTAACAGCATGAGACTGACATACTGGCCCATAAACATGCACAGAACTTTATTTACAAACACTTATCTAAACCATTACACCACACATGCATCCATAAACACACACAGTAACTGTACATCAGTAACTTCACATCAGAACTGCAGGAAATCAGCTGGAAATCACATCAGCAAAATGATGTCAACAATCACACATGAACACTTCTCAAAGTGCAGCTTTTAACATCAGAACAGCAGCAAATCAGGGACTCCCATCAGCAAAATGATGTCAACAATCACACATGAACACTTCTCAAAGTGCAGCTTTTAACATCAGAACAGCAGCAGTGCAACCAGTGCGTTGATGAGTGTCCATGTGCATGAGAAAGAAGTCCATGAACTCAGAAAAAGCTAGAAGCAGCAGAAAAATGAAACAAAATTGTCTTACTTTGACTGAAGTGTAGGTAGACAGATGTTTTTCTCATGATCAAACCTGCATCTTGCTCAACAATGAATGTTTGGAGCATTTACTTTTCCACTGTCATGCGCAGTGTCACGCCCATGCCCAACTAACAACAGCCAAGGGGCAATCCCCTCCCCCACCTCGCCGATTGCCGTGTGTGACGCAGTTACGCCGTAGCTCGATTATATACTTGTAATGGGGCTCGTTCGTAGGTCACGTTTTTTCTGCCGTACGTCGATGGTATTCTTCTACTTTGGCTCGTTCGTAGGTCCCGTGGTTCGCAGGTCGGTGGAGTCGTAGGTCGGGGGTTCCCTGTATTATAAAGCTCATTTCAATCCCTATCACCGCCATCGAGGACACGTTCCTGCAGGAACCACAAAGAAAAGGACAAAACTTCACATCAGCTGAGCAGGATGTAGGATGGTTGCTCAAAGTAGCAGAAATTACAACAAAAAACTTGATAACATTATCTAAATATGCAACAACAACAAAAACTGGCAGAAAAGGTATTACAAGCTTAAATTAGCAAATATTTATATGATTAAACTTATAATAGGGTGAATATCAAATATTGTTTTATTTTGATTATTACAGCTGAAACCACTGATGATCAGCTATGAAAATGTAGTGGTTATTTAGACAGAATTTGGGTGAAATTTTGCACATAACGTTAGAATAAACAGAGAAAATAAAACAGATGCTTCAAAGGGACTCATCTTTTTTAAACTATAAGTAATGTTGAATAATTATTAGATGGATACATTAATTAAAGCAGTACCAATCAGTGCTCTGTGGACGACGTGAACGGGTTCCATGACGTCCTCCTCTGTCCTCAAACGTCGCGGCTTGCCACCTGCTTCCTCGTTGGTAAGGCTTCATTAAATACAGCTGCAGACATAAATTAGAACCTGCTGTTTATTGTTTAACCCCCTGAAATAACTTTGGCTTCCCAAACTGACAAAAAATCTCTCTATTCTTCACTGTTTGCTAAATTCGTCCGGTTCTGCATCGGCCGCCATGTTGTTTACAAGGTGCGCACTGAGCAGAGTCTCTTCTCCTTACGTCACGTGACCTTTTGCGGGAGTTCTCGGATTTCTGTGGGCGTGTCCCAGCGAGAAAATTACCATAACTTGTAATGAAATTTTAATATATTTACAATTTATTTTGCAAAAACGAACATAGAATAGAATGAATAGAATATATCTTTATTGGCATATTTGCACCAAGGTACAAAGTTTTGCAATTGGCGCGCGCACCATCCGAAGAGGGACGTACGCACGGAAGCCGCAGCAGTATAAAACTGCACCACCAACAATCAGATATGAAAAAGGAACATACAGTCGGGTAATCATTGGTATTCAAATAAAAATCTATCACAATTTGTCTTGGGACACTCCATGATAAAGTCTAAAAAACTCTACCAGCTTTAGCACGAATAAGACAAGAGATGTTGCATTTCATGGCAAGCAGGGAGATTGTCCGTGAAAATCATTTCAGATGAGCACAGTCTGTACAGGTAGTCCCCGATTTACGAGCGCTCTGATCTACGAGGTTCCGGACTTACGAGCTGGCGAATTATTGGAAAAAACGCAAAAAATACTGAGTTTTCCTGTGTTTTTTCACCACAGTTCGTTAGCTAAACATGTGGACACACGTTTCCGATCATTTTTATGCACTCATAAGCAGTTTTTCGATGAAAAACGAGTGTTCGTAGTCGCGCTAGCAAAACCGTTCCAATTTACGAGCGAAATTCCGGACTTACGAGAAGCGTGGCGGCCGTTCCAAATTACGAGATTTCCAGTTTACGAGCGCCTCGTTGTAACGGATCTCGCTCGTAAATCGGGGACTACCTGTANCAGGAAGTCACCTCCTAAAACAGGAAGTCACCTCCTAAAACAGGAAGTCACCTCCTAAAACAGGAAGTCACCTCCTAAAACAGGAAGTCACCTCCTAAAACAGGAAGTCACCTCCTAAAACAGGAAGTCACCTCCTAAAACAGGAAGTCACCTCCTAAAACAGGAAGTCACCTCCTAAAACAGGAAGTCACCTCCTAAAACAGGAAGTCATCTCCTAAAACAGGAAGTCACCTCCTAAAACAGGAAGTCATCTCCTAAAACAGGAAGTCACCTCCTAAAACAGGAAGTCACCTCCTAAAACACGAAGTCACCTCCTAAAACAGGAAGTCACCTCCTAAAACAGGAAGTCACCTCCTAAAACAGGAAGTCACCTCCTAAAACAGGAAGTCACCTCCTAAAACAGGAAGTCACCTCCTAAAACAGGAAGTCACCTCCTAAAACAGGAAGTCACCTCCTAAAACAGGAAGTCACCTCCTAAAACAGGAAGTCACCTCCTAAAACAGGAAGTCACCTCCTAAAACAGGAAGTCACCTCCTAAAACAGGAAGTCACCTCCTAAAACAGGAAGTCACCTCCTAAAACAGGAAGTCACCTCCTAAAACAGGAAGTCACCTCCTAAAACAGGAAGTCACCTCCTAAAACAGGAAGTCACCTCCTAAAACAGGAAGTCACCTCCTAAAACAGGAAGTCACCTCCTAAAACAGGAAGTCACCTCCTAAAACAGGAAGTCACCTCCTAAAACAGGAAGTCACCTCCTAAAACAGGAAGTCACCTCCTAAAACAGGAAGTCACCTCCTAAAACAGGAAGTCACCTCCTAAAACAGGAAGTCACCTCCTAAAACAGGAAGTCACCTCCTAAAACAGGAAGTCACCTCCTAAAACAGGAAGTCACCTCCTAAAACAGGAAGTCACCTCCTAAAACAGGAAGTCACCTCCTAAAACAGGAAGTCACCTCCTAAAACAGGAAGTCACCTCCTAAAACAGGAAGTCACCTCCTAAAACAGGAAGTCACCTCCTAAAACAGGAAGTCACCTCCTAAAACAGGAAGTCACCTCCTAAAACAGGAAGTCACCTCCTAAAACAGGAAGTCACCTCCTAAAACAGGAAGTCACCTCCTAAAACAGGAAGTCACCTCCTAAAACAGGAAGTCACCTCCTAAAACAGGAAGTCACCTCCTAAAACAGGAAGTCACCTCCTAAAACAGGAAGTCACCTCCTAAAACAGGAAGTCACCTCCTAAAACAGGAAGTCACCTCCTAAAACAGGAAGTCACCTCCTAAAACAGGAAGTCACCTCCTAAAACAGGAAGTCACCTCCTAAAACAGGAAGTCACCTCCTAAAACAGGAAGTCACCTCCTAAAACAGGAAGTCACCTCCTAAAACAGGAAGTCACCTCCTAAAACAGGAAGTCACCTCCTAAAACAGGAAGTCACCTCCTAAAACAGGAAGTCACCTCCTAAAACAGGAAGTCACCTCCTAAAACAGGAAGTCACCTCCTAAAACAGGAAGTCACCTCCTAAAACAGGAAGTCACCTCCTAAAACAGGAAGTCACCTCCTAAAACAGGAAGTCACCTCCTAAAACAGGAAGTCACCTCCTAAAACAGGAAGTCACCTCCTAAAACAGGAAGTCACCTCCTAAAACAGGAAGTCACCTCCTAAAACAGGAAGTCACCTCCTAAAACAGGAAGTCACCTCCTAAAACAGGAAGTCACCTCCTAAAACAGGAAGTCACCTCCTAAAACAGGAAGTCACCTCCTAAAACAGGAAGTCACCTCCTAAAACAGGAAGTCACCTCCTAAAACAGGAAGTCACCTCCTAAAACAGGAAGTCACCTCCTAAAACAGGAAGTCACCTCCTAAAACAGGAAGTCACCTCCTAAAACAGGAAGTCACCTCCTAAAACAGGAAGTCACCTCCTAAAACAGGAAGTCACCTCCTAAAACAGGAAGTCACCTCCTAAAACAGGAAGTCACCTCCTAAAACAGGAAGTCACCTCCTAAAACAGGAAGTCACCTCCTAAAACAGGAAGTCACCTCCTAAAACAGGAAGTCACCTCCTAAAACAGGAAGTCACCTCCTAAAACAGGAAGTCACCTCCTAAAACAGGAAGTCACCTCCTAAAACAGGAAGTCACCTCCTAAAACAGGAAGTCACCTCCTAAAACAGGAAGTCACCTCCTAAAACAGGAAGTCACCTCCTAAAACAGGAAGTCACCTCCTAAAACAAGAAGTCACCTCCTAAAACAGGAAGTCACCTCCTAAAACAGGAAGTCACCTCCTAAAACAGGAAGTCACCTCCTAAAACAGGAAGTCACCTCCTAAAACAGGAAGTCACCTCCTAAAACA
Organism: Garcialebias charrua; assembly: GCA_038048925.1. Lineage (NCBI taxonomy): Eukaryota > Metazoa > Chordata > Actinopteri > Cyprinodontiformes > Rivulidae > Garcialebias > Garcialebias charrua. The sequence continues at coordinate 27,708 of JBBPBX010007724.1, read as the reverse complement.
GGAAGTCACCTCCTAAAACAGGAAGTCACCTCCTAAAACAGGAAGTCACCTCCTAAAACAGGAAGTCACCTCCTAAAACAGGAAGTCACCTCCTAAAACAGGAAGTCACCTCCTAAAACAGGAAGTCACCTCCTAAAACAGGAAGTCACCTCCTAAAACAGGAAGTCACCTCCTAAAACAGGAAGTCACCTCCTAAAACAGGAAGTCACCTCCTAAAACAGGAAGTCACCTCCTAAAACAGGAAGTCACCTCCTAAAACAGGAAGTCACCTCCTAAAACAGGAAGTCACCTCCTAAAACAGGAAGTCACCTCCTAAAACAAGAAGTCACCTCCTAAAACAGGAAGTCACCTCCTAAAACAGGAAGTCACCTCCTAAAACAGGAAGTCACCTCCTAAGACAGGAAGTCACCTCCTAAAACAAGAAGTCGCCTCCTAAAACAGGAAGTCAGAGTCAGAGTACTTTTATTAACATTGCACAAGTTTTCACCAGTACAGCGTGAATATGTACACACAGTCATCCTGAAGGGGGCGAGTGTGTGAAGCTGCTGCTATCAGACCACATGAGACATCATATCACATTATGTTCTTCAGCGCGGCCTCTCCTATCCGTATCGGGATGAAGGTCAAAGGTGTGAAAACAAGGAAAGAACCATGAGGGTCACAGCGTTGGTATTAAAAAAAGATGTATCACATTTTGTCTTTCATGACACCATATGAGATAGAAAAAACTATACCAGAAGCACATTTAAGACAATCACATGTTGCATTTTGAGACTGAGGCAGTGAGACTTCTGTCCATGAGACATTCCAGATAGCAAACAGTTCTGAGGTGAAACCAGCCGGCCTCCGATAACGCTCATAGAAAAGTTCTCCGGGGGGGGGGGGGTAGCGATAGTGCAGCTGTTGCCTCAGAAAACACGTCTCAGGAGAAATTTGACATCCAGCCTTTTTCCAAGGCTGTTTAGGGTAAAGTCAGATAAGGATTACAAATATTTTTCACTTCAGGCAGACAGTATAATTCCTTCAGCCTTGAGTCTTGCTGGGCAACTCTGATATGGTCCAATTCTGGACTTTTTCCTCTGATCCAGCTGTGGCCCTTAGATGTTGACCACCAGCGTCCAGAGTCCCAATCCGAGCGGATGATCTGCGATCCTCAGAGATCGTGTTCACCTTCCGGATTAGCTCGTAAACAGCTGATTTCCGAGGTCACGGCGCAGATCAGATCGGGTGCTCCAGCATTAGGTCCTGCTGAATCTCTCCCTCATTTGCCGATAGGCCAGTGCTCCACAAAATGCCAAAAAAAAGCAAAGCGCTGCCATCGTAATCCAATTTAATCCAGATTCTTCACATTCCCTCAGAGCACACAGAGAGCGAGACGTCACCATTCCATCGAATCCATGGCGTTTCTCTCGTTTCGTCTGCGGGGATGGGCCGGCTCCCCTCGTGCCTTGCCTTTTGTTTAAATCTTTCAGTAGAGTTGATTTCCCATACCACCCAATTCATCTTAATCTTCGTTCGAGGTGCTTCATGAGAAGCTGCAGACAAGACAAAAAGCAGCAGCAGCGGGGGGAGGAGAGAGGCGACTGCCTCCTTCAGAAGCCAGAACAGTCACCTCCTAAAACAGGAAGTCACCTCCTAAAACAGGAAGTCACCTCCCAGTAGGCACAGACGGCTCTACAAAATGACACCTGGAGCATGGTCCTCCTCCATCATGTGAACAGCTAGTTCTGGATGTCAACAACAACCTGGTTGATCCACTATGAGAAGGTGCTTTTTATAAGACTGAGTTTGTTGCAGCTCCTCAGATTGAAGAAGTCTTTTGGATAAAAGATGAAACGTTTCAACAAGATTTAAATGGATTTGATTATTTTTGGAGTCCACCCAGAGGACCTGATTGAACTTTGTTAGAGATCTGGAACAGCTTGTCGGGATAAGACAAGTTTAAAGTATTAAACGTGACACTTGTGATCTCAGCTGGTCTACAACAAATCAATATAGATCATTCTTGAAGGTTTTTTACTTCTTCCCTAAACTGAACTGTGTGGAAAAAACATGTAAAATTCCAGCATCACCATTAAAGGTGAAGTCTGCAGTTTCTGTAGAACTGCAGCACATAGAAAAAAGTTCAACAGGCAAAGTATTCTGTTCCCTCCCCCTCAGAGCCATATATGGCTCTGCTCTCCCATGGTCTGCTGAAATTCAAATTCAAGCTCTGTTTTTATTGGCTGATTCAAATTCAAGCTCTGTTTTTATTGGCTGGTTACAAACTCTGTTTTTATTGGCTGGTTAATGGCGGGTCACTTTTTCTTTTTAGAAATGCCTATTTACCACCTGGAGAAGCAAGGGGACAATATTTTTTTTAAAGTTTTTTTCAGAGATTACCTCTCTAACATCAGTCTAGTGACAGAGTGAATAAATATGTTAAAAATATATTGTTAGAAAAGTTACATATAGCAGCTTTAAGTGGTTATTGTCCTGGTCCATGGTCCCACCCTGTCTGAAGACAAGAACCCTCACACTTCCTGTCTAAATGACTACCGGCCCGTTGCTCTCACTCCAGTGTGATGACGTTTGAAAAGCTGGTCAGGAGACGCATCCCTTGACTCCTCCCACAAACGCTTCACCCCCACCAGTTCACCTACAGAGCTAACGGATCAGCTGATTGAGATCCTTCTCAGAAAGTTCAAGGCTTGCTCCGGTTCCTTCTCGTCAGAAGATGGTTCTAGTTGAACTCTGTGGTGTGAAAGACAGCAGATGATTTGGTTTTGTGGAACGTACCTTTACAAAGATCACTGATGTCATCAGGGAGCTCCAGGTGTGCACAGCGCAGAGCAGAGGAGAACAGCTGGACCTGCCTCTGGACAGGTGGACAGAGGCAGGACTGGAACAGAGGCTGTGCCAGCAGCTCTGCAGGGCTGGGCCTGGAGGACACAGCATGACGCTCATGTGGGGTCACATCATGGACCAGTAACAAAACAGGTTCAATCATTTCATCTGGACCAGTTTCTTTGTTCTTGTCCAACACTTTCATCATCAGATGAACAGCAGAACTACTGATGAACACCAGAACTACTGATGAACACCAGAACTACTGATGAACACCAGAACTACTGATGAACACCAGAACTACTGATGAACACCAGAACTACTGATGAACACCAGAACTACTGATGAACACCAGAACTACTGATGAACACCAGAACTACTGAAGGACGTCCCACAGCACAAGAAAGGACTGAACAGAAACGTTGCGTACCTTTGAGATGGCAGGAAGGTCAAACACTTCCTTAAAACCTGCAGAACGTTCTCAGGCAGCTCCTGGGAAATAAAATGAGATAAAATAATAATAATAATAATAATAAAACGTCAGTGGCTCAGATGACTCGTCAAAAGATTTCCATAGAAAATCATAAACTTCGAGTTTAGATGGTTTTCTGTTGAACAAACACAACATTTTAATTCTAGAAAAACTGGTGCTTAATATTAGAAAGACATCTAACCATTAGCACTTTGAGATTTTCATTAATGAAAAGTGCGTTATAAATTAAATTCATTATTATTATTATTATAACCATAATCAGAAATCATTAGGTCCCAACATGAACGGCTCGTTCCAGATTGAATTGTGATTAGATGTGGGAGAGTTTCATTTTGTACTTTGTATTGACCTTACTGCGCCTTTTGAGAGGATTAATAAGCACTGCTGCTGTTTCAGTTCCAGTCTGACAAATATAAGAATTATTTACATTCAACCTTTATTTATTTTAGGAAATGAACTACATGGCTGCCGTATGCTGACATGCGTTTGAACGCCGCCATAGCTCGGTAGTAAAAATTTGGTCTAATCAATCAAACACATTTTTTTTGAACATTTTTTCTGAACATGCTGGTGAAGATTCTCAGTCGTCCAGGACATGATAAAATCAAAAAAGGCGTTCAATACAAGATCAACTGGACTTTATTTGTAACAGAAGATGTCTTCTGTTACAAATAAAGTCCAGTTGTTTCTGTATTGAATGCCTTTTAGATTTTATCATGTCCTGGACGACTGAGAATCTTCACCAGCATGTGTAGTAGAGTTCTGTATGAATGTAGTAGAGTGTTGTATGAATGTAATATGAGATTTTCCACAAAGAAAAAAAGTTAATAAATAAATAAAAATAAAAAAAATAAAGTAAAATAAAAATAAGTAATTAAAAATAAAAGTACAGACATAAAAAAATAAAATAAAATAAAAATAGCTTCTCAAATTTCAGCCAGAGTAAATATAATTATACAGTACACATCTATTGAACATGGCACACCGCAGGTACCAAAAAGAAAATCAAAACTCAAACAAACCTTCTGATATATCTAAGTCCTTAATAAAATTAATGAAAGGACCCCAGATTCCCTCATACAGATACTGTTTGGATTTCCTAATATATGTTATTCTTTCTAACGGCAAATTGGACGCCATCTGCTTTAACCACTGCGTGGCACTAGGTCTACTGACATTTTTCCATGCCAAAGCTATACTTTTTTTGCAGATAATGAGCTTATATCTATGAAAGTACATTCCGCTTTACTAAAGTTATGCTTCTCGGGGTATAAAGCTAACAGGAACAATTTAGGATCTAATGGGATTTGCTTTAAAATAACTTTTTCAATTATGTCTTTCACCTCTGTCCAAAGTGCATTAATTTGTCTACATTCCCACATGCAATGAATTAAAGTCCCTTTTGAATTGCATTTTACGCAAAGATCTGGGATGTTATTGTTGTATTTATTTAACTGCACAGGCGTAATATAAACACGCATTAGCCATTTAAATTGTAGAATTCTGAGGCGGCTGTTTATGGACATTGTGTGGGTTTTGATGAAAGCCTTTTCCCATTCCTGTTCACTGATATTTAATGATAGGTCCATATTCCATTTTATAAGCTTATTATTTGAGTTCTCTAACGAGTTAGAAATCAGCACATTATAAAAGTCTGAGATAATGCCCTTTCTTGATTTGTTCCGAATCATTAATGTTTCAAGCATTGTAAGGGGGGGCTTGTTAAGGTCTCTGTAGTTTGTTTTGACAAAGCTTCTTAATTGAAGAAATTTAAAATAATGCTTTTTATCTAACTTGAACTTGGTCTGTAATTCTCCAAATGATAAAAATGTATCCGAGTTTGATGGGTAAAGATCACCAATACTTTTTAAACCTTGCAATGCCCAAAGCTTAAATGTTCCATCTGCCCTACCTGGAGCAAACAGCTGATTACCCCATATTGGGACATGCTGTTTGGTTCTGCTACATATTTTCTAACGTCCTGCCAAATTCTAATCATATTTTTCAAAATAGGGTTTGTAGTATGTTTCTGTAGCTTCTTTAGAGTATCTGAGTATAAAAATAATGGAAGAGCTAAATTTAAATTATAAGACTCCATTTCTACCCAGTGAGGATTATCTTTATCTGCAAAATAGAACATAATAGTCCTTAATTGTGTTGCCCAATAGTAAAATTTAAAATTGGGGCATTTTAACCCCCCTCTGTCAAATGGTAAATAAAGCAAAGAGAGGCGTATTCTAGATTTTCCTTTGTTCCACAAAAAGTTCAAAATGTTTTTTTTTAACCAATTGAATAATTCAGGTGGAGGCGGGAGGGGAATGCTTTGAAAGAGGTATAATAGCTTTGGTAGTATACTCATTTTCAGAACATTAACTCTTCCCAATATGGATATAGGTAGGTTGATCCAGTTGTCAAATGAGGCAGCTATTGTTTTCATTAGATGTTCGTAGTTAGATTTGACAACCTGTTGGAGTTCCGGGAAGATCTGAATACCCAGATATTCAAAATGATCCACTACTTTAAATTGCTTAACCTCACTGATGGGATTAGTTCTTTCACCTTCATTTAACACCAGGATAGAAGATTTTGTATAGTTTACTCTGTAACCTGAGACTCTCCCAAATGCCTGAATCACTTCCATCACTGCCGGAATTGACTTTTTTAGATCTGTTAGAAATAAAATTACATCATCCGCAAATAAAGAGATTCTGTGTTCTGTGGGGCCCACTGTGATCCCAGGGATCTGTGAATGTAAACGAATAGCTGCTGCCAATGGTTCAATTGCCAGAGTTAATAACAAGGGAGACAGAGCATCCCTGGCGACAACCTTTCCTGATTTGAATCGCCTTTGAAAATATTTTGTTTGACATTATCTCTGCAGTTGGATTATTATATAATATTTTAACCCATTTAATAAAGTTACCTCCACAACCAAACCTTTCCAATATGCTAAAAAGATAGGGCCATTTGTAGGGATGTGCCGATCAGGTTTTTTAAAACCGATACCGATACCGATCACCTATGTGTGACGATCACCGATACCGATCACAATTACCGATTGCCTATATGTGAGCCGATCACATAAACCGATCACCGATCACCGATCAAATGGCTTACCTGTAATTTATGAGTGCTGCTTCTGGCTACAAGATCTGAAAACTTTTCAGATCTTGTAGCCAGAAGCAGCACTCATGTTATTTTCAGAACCATAAAATCACCATAATTCAGACAAAAACATATTTTTACTAATTTATTTCAGAGAACAAAGTAAATAAAAGTAATTATCAACTGCATTATCAAAGAAAAATGTTTACCTTACTAACTTTCAATAAAAAAAAAAAGGTTTTTTATTGTTTTAAAAAAAAAACACATCTATTACTTCATATAAAAAACTAAAATACCCCATTTGCTACTTAAAGCTGCACTGTTGGCTGTTTTTACAAATGGCTTTATAAATACGTAAAGTATCATTATTATTATTTTTAAATAATTTCGTGCTTTTTTGAACAACTTCCTGCGGGAACCAGGTGGCGGTAATGCGCTTAATATGAGTTCGCCAACCGCCATTCAACTCTATAGAAGAAGAAGAAGAACCAGGAAATACCGCCTCCGCCATTTTACATTCATTAGTTCCACACTCGGCACTCGGCTTTTGGAGGACTGTTTCTCCCATAAGAGGATGCCTCATACGGATAAATTAACTGGAAACACTCCCTGAACTCTGTGAATGTCTCAGGACTGGAGCAGCAGCCGCGATCGCTCCGCCGAGCGCTCCTACAGCACCGCGCGAGACCAGCAGCTCATGGTATGAGCTAAGGCTAACATGCTAAACCGGACCCCAGCACCGGAGCTGCCGCAGACAGCCGGCTTTGTGCGATCAGAGGTTCCTGGAGCTCGCCTCGATGTCGGACTGGAAGCAGAAGATATCGGGGGACACCCAGCTAACTTGGAATAACAAAGCCGACAGCCTTTTTGAAGCCGCAGCTAAACTGGACTGCCCGTAACTGCGCAGCGGAGCGGACTCGGTGGGGCTACTCGGTGGGGCTACATGCTAACAGTTGTTGCTTATGGCGGCGCTGGCAGACGGCTTTTGGTAAGTTATTAAAACGTATTAAAACATTTTAATGACGAATTAGGTTTGTTGTGTTGAAGGACTTCGTTGAAATTCCTCCACGAGGTACTTTTTCGTCGCACGTTTTGCAGTTAGCAAACTTCGCATCACAGGCTCTGTGATCGGTAATTGAAGGCAAAAGCCGATCACATCCGCTTTAATGATTATCGGTGCCGATTGATCGGTTACCGATCGATCGGCACATCCCTAGCCATTTGACCCTATCAAAAGAAAGAAGAGCTGTATCTTTAGTATTCTTTTTTGGCCAAATAATATTCAGGACCCTTCTAATATTGTGATATCCTTGCCTCCCAACGATAAACCCATTTTGATCCTTATTTATTATGTCTGGTAGGATTCTTGAGAACTTCTTTTGTTTTTACCTTGATGGTGTCCAAACAGCCATGCTCCTCAGCGAGGACCGTCACGATGTCGTCCATACAACCTGAGCGTGAAGACAGAGCTCAGTTCAGTCCAAACTGCAGAGTTTCCTCAGTGTCTAAAAGCGTCTTCACTCACCCAAAGTCAAAATGAACTTCAGTTTCTCACTGACTTCTAGATTCTGCAGGAGACGCCTCCCCTGCAACACATTCACAACCAAACCTCTGTCGCCGGGCAGATTTCAGGCGACAGCGTGTGTGACAGTGTGTGTGACAGTGTGTGTGACAGTGTGTGTGACAGTGTGTGTGACAGTGTGTTCTTACTGCACACAGTTCAAAGAGCAACACTCCCAGAGACCAGACGTCGGTCTTTGGTCCTGAGGGTCGAGGAGCGTCATCGTGTGACGGATCTCTGCGGTGGAAGCAGCCCATGGCGATGACCTCTGGAGCGAGGTACGAAGGGCAGCTGGGGTCAAGACAACATCAGCAGTCAGGCGTACGACCACACAGACATCAACAGTCAGGCGTACGACCACACAGACATCAGCAGTCAGGCGTACGACCACACAGACATCAACAGTCAGGCGTACGACCACACAGACATCAGCAGTCAGGCGTACGACCACACAGACATCAACAGTCAGGCGTACGACCACACAGACATCAACAGTCAGGCGTACGACCACACAGACATCAACAGTCAGGCGTACGACCACACAGACATCAGCAGTCAGGCGTACGACCACACAGACATCAACAGTCAGGCGTACGACCACACAGACATCAACAGTCAGGCGTACGACCACACAGACATCAGCAGTCAGGCGTACGACCACACAGACATCAACAGTCAGGCGTACGACCACACAGACATCAACAGTCAGGCGTACGACCACACAGACATCAACAGTCAGGCGTACGACCACACAGACATCAGCAGTCAGGCGTACGACCACACAGACATCAACAGTCAGGCGTACGACCACACAGACATCAGCAGTCAGGCGTACGACCACACAGACATCACAGTCAGGCGTACGACCACACAGACATCAACAGTCAGGCGTACGACCACACAGACATCAACAGTCAGGCGTACGACCACACAGACATCAACAGTCAGGCGTACGACCACACAGACATCAACAGTCAGGCGTACGACCACACAGACATCAGCAGTCAGGCGTACGACCACACAGACATCAGCAGTCAGGCGTAATACCACACAGACATCAACAGTCAGGCGTATGACCACACAGACATCAACAGTCAGGCGTAATACCACACAGACATCAACAGTCAGGCGTACGACCAGACAGACATCAGCAGTCAGGCGTACGACCACACCGACATCAACAGTCAGGCGTAATACCACACAGACATCAACAGTCAGGCGTACGACCACACAGACATCAACAGTCAGGCGTACGACCACACAGACATCAACAGTCAGGCGTACGACCACACAGACATCAGCAGTCAGGCGTACGACCACACAGACATCAACAGTCAGGCGTACGACCACACAGACATCAGCAGTCAGGCGTACGACCACACAGACATCAACAGTCAGGCGTACGACCACACAGACATCAACAGTCAGGCGTACGACCACACAGACATCAGCAGTCAGGCGTACGACCACACAGACATCAGCAGTCAGGCGTAATACCACACAGACATCAACAGTCAGGCGTATGACCACACAGACATCACAGTCAGGCGTACTACCACACAGACATCACAGTCAGGCGTATGACCAGACCGACATCAGCAGTCAGGCGTACTACCACACCGACATCAGCAGTCAGGCGTAATACCACACAGACATCAACAGTCAGGCGTATGACCACACAGACATCACAGTCAGGCGTACGACCACACAGACATCACAGTCAGGCGTACGACCACACAGACATCAGCAGTCAGGCGTACGACCACACAGACATCAACAGTCAGGCGTACGACCACACAGACATCAGCAGTCAGGCGTACGACCACACAGACATCAACAGTCAGGCGTACGACCACACAGACATCAACAGTCAGGCGTACGACCACACAGACATCAACAGTCAGGCGTACGACCACACAGACATCAACAGTCAGGCGTACGACCACACAGACATCAACAGTCAGGCGTACGACCACACAGACATCAGCAGTCAGGCGTACGACCACACAGACATCAGCAGTCAGGCGTAATACCACACAGACATCAACAGTCAGGCGTATGACCACACAGACATCAACAGTCAGGCGTAATACCACACAGACATCAACAGTCAGGCGTACGACCAGACAGACATCAGCAGTCAGGCGTACGACCACACCGACATCAACAGTCAGGCGTACGACCACACAGACATCAACAGTCAGGCGTACGACCACACAGACATCAACAGTCAGGCGTACGACCACACAGACATCAACAGTCAGGCGTACGACCACACAGACATCAGCAGTCAGGCGTACGACCACACAGACATCAACAGTCAGGCGTACGACCACACAGACATCAGCAGTCAGGCGTACGACCACACAGACATCAACAGTCAGGCGTACGACCACACAGACATCAACAGTCAGGCGTACGACCACACAGACATCAGCAGTCAGGCGTACGACCACACAGACATCAGCAGTCAGGCGTAATACCACACAGACATCAACAGTCAGGCGTACGACCACACAGACATCAACAGTCAGGCGTACGACCACACAGACATCAACAGTCAGGCGTACGACCACACAGACATCAACAGTCAGGCGTACGACCACACAGACATCAACAGTCAGGCGTACGACCACACAGACATCAGCAGTCAGGCGTACGACCACACAGACATCAGCAGTCAGGCGTACGACCACACAGACATCAACAGTCAGGCGTACGACCACACAGACATCAACAGTCAGGCGTAAACCACACAGACATCAGCAGTCAGGCGTAATACCACACAGACATCAACAGTCAGGCGTATGACCACACAGACATCAACAGTCAGGCGTACGACCACACAGACATCAGCAGTCAGGCGTACGACCACACAGACATCACAGTCAGGCGTACGACCACACAGACATCACAGTCAGGCGTACGACCACACAGACATCAGCAGTCAGGCGTACGACCACACAGACACAAGTGACGCTCTGAGTTGAATAAAAACTGACCCGATGGGAAAGTCCACGTCCGCCCCGCGATCCGTCATGTGATAAAGGCCGAACTTCGCCAGCTTCACATTTCCCTTCAAAGACAAACTCCGTCTTACAGCAACACTTTATACATTTACAGAGGAACTCTTCACTTCTAGAACCGCCCCAACAAGTTTTTTAATGTAGCACCAAACAACAAAAGTAACCGACGAAGACGCTGAAAGAACAGACGAGCGCACCTTGCAGTCCAGCAGCACGTTGTGCACGCTGAGGGCTCTGTGCACCAAACCATGTGTGTTCATGAAGTCCAGACCCTGGAGGACCTCAAAGGCCACCTGCAGCACCTTCTCTGGGCTGAGACACACAAACACCTGTCTGTGAGTGATGGGACTAACAGAAAAACATCAACATGTTCCAAACTAAGGTGACGTTTTATTTAGGGATGCATCGATCCGATACTTAAATCTGAGTATCGGCTGATACCGATACTTTCCGATCCGATACGGTTCAGGTATATGAGGCTGTAGTAATGAATTTTTTTAACTGAGACTACGTCTTAACATTGTGTGAGTCAAAACCAATGAAGACACTCTGGGCCTCACAACAGGAAACACCCAAACTTTAACAGCACACAAGAGGCAGGTCTATATCACAGACGTCCTTCTCACTCATTGTGCAGCTGGAAAACTAAAATACCGCTAAGCATTATGGGAAAGACAACAAAAATCCACTCCCGTAGTGGTTAAGGGCAGTGGACTGTGTTGTCTTTCCCATAATGCTTAGCAGTTTTTCAGTTGTCCTTCTCACTCATGGTGCAGCTGGAAAACTAAAATACCGCTAAGCATTATGGGAAAGACAACAAAATCCACTCCCGTAGTGGTTAAGGGGAGTGGACTGTGTTGTCTTTCCCATAATGCTTAGCGGTTTTTCAGTTTTCCAGCTGCACCATGAGTGAGATGGACGTTTGTGATATAGACCTGCCTCTTGTGCGCTATTAAAGTTTGGGTGTTTCCTGTTGTGAGGCCCAGAGTGTCTTCATTGGGTTTAACTCACACAATGTTAAGACAGAAGTCACAGAATATGGTGGAACACAAGTGCTCTTTGAAGCTGGATCTGAAATATATCGGCAGGTTGGATCGGAAAATTCGATACTTAAATGATGCTGGTATCGGATACTGATACTGGATCGGATCAGCCCCATCCCTAGTTTTATTAATATTTAATTATTAAGGTAGAAGGACAGATTAAACACACACCACATATACCAACTCTACTCCAGCAGCAGATTTAAAGTAAAACTAAATTACTAAAATACATACAGTACTGGTAATGGTAAAAATACAATAAAATACTTTGGCAGTACCTCACTCTTTGTCCTCGACTGAACTCTCCTACGTTTCTCACGTAGTGCTCAGCAACAACGAACAGTCGTTCTATGAAGAAAGAAGAACAAAGGAAAATAAATATTTAGAAGACAGATGCACAAGTCGAGGATCAAACTGTTGCATGAGTCGTCAGTGAGCACGCGCTCATGGCACACACAATACAAATAGAATACAAATACTAAATGCAATAAATAAATACAAATATAATCTTCTTCTTCTTTCAGCTGTTCCCTCTTCAGGAGTCGTCACAGCGAGTCATCCTCCTCCACCTCACTCTGTCCTCTGTGTCCTCTGTGTCCTCTGTCCTCACTCCAACTACCTTCATGTCCTCTCTAACTGCATCCATATGTCTCCTCTTTGTCTTTTTCCTGGCAGCTGCATTTCTAACATCCTTCTACCAATATACCCACTGTCCCTCCTCTGGACATGTCCAAACCACTGTCCCTCCTCTGGACATGTCCAAACCATCTCAGTCTGGCCTCCCTAACTTTACAATATAAATATAACACATTTTAATTATTTAAATTGCTTGTACAGGGAGTCCTCGACTTACGAACGAGTTCCGTTCCTACGCACCGTTCGTAACACGACACCGCCGTAAGTCAGAGCACATACAAAAAACAGTACTGTACAGTTACCAAGTGGCTAAGTGCTTGGTAACTGTACAGTACTGTACATTTATTTAGTTATTTAAAATAATAATAATAAAGAGATGCGTGACGTACATCCAAAACGTCGTAAGTCGAGGACTACCTTTATTATCTAATTGTATGATAGCTCAACTTTTATTATTTGACTTTTAATCATTTTTATCATTTGTATTACCTGACTGTCTGATTGTTTTGTTGTGTTGTTTGGTCTGGGTGTTTAAAGTGCTCTATAAATAAAGCTGGTATGGTAAATACTGAATGCAATAAATAAATACAAATACTCTAATACACATTTGGAAAGAGTCACTGATACAGCTGCTGGTTAGAGTTCTTCTAGAACTTCCCAGATGGACCAAACACGTCTTTGGGAGTTCCACTGAGACTCCCAGTGCAGATGTTGGTTCCTTGGCCCAGCACATCAGGCCAGCTGTTACAAACCTGGGGGTCAAAGTTGACGCTGGACTAAAATGAGAAAATCACGTCAGAGCAGTTGTTAAAACTATAGTTTGTTCCATGTGAAGCAGCTAAAGTGAAGCTGGTTCTTTGTCAGCAGCATTTCAAACAGTAGTTTACAGTGGCCGAGGGGTGCAAACAGAACAGCACGCTGCAAAAAGTGAACAGCGTTCCAAATGATGAAACACGTTGCAAATCCAAATGCTACAAATTAAAATGCAGCTGCAACGCAAAAAAGAAAACAGCGCTCCAACAGATGAGGCGCACTGCAACAGATGAGGCGCACTGCAACAGATGAGGCGCACTGCAACAGATGAGGCGCACTGCAACAGATGAGGCGCACTGCAACAGATGAGGCGCACTGCAACAGATGAGGCGCACTGCAAAAGATGAGGCGCACTGCAAAAGATGAGGCGCACTGCAAAAGATGAGGCGCACTGCAACAGATGAGGCGCACTGCAAAAGATGAGGCGCACTGCAACAGATGAGGCGCACTGCAACAGATGAGGCGCACTGCAACAGATGAGGCGCACTGCAACAGATGAGGCGCACTGCAACAGATGAGGCGCACTGCAAAAGATGAGGCGCACTGCAACAGATGAGGCGCACTGCAAAAGATGAGGCGCACTGCAAAAGATGAGGCGCACTGCAACAGATGAGGCGCACTGCAACAGATGAGGCGCACTGCAACAGATGAGGCGCACTGCAACAGATGAGGCGCACTGCAAAAGATGAGGCGCACTGCAAAAGATGAGGCGCACTGCAACAGATGAGGCGCACTGCAAAAGATGAGGCGCACTGCAACAGATGAGGCGCACTGCAACAGATGAGGCGCACTGCAACAGATGAGGCGCACTGCAAAAGATGAGGCGCACTGCAACAGATGAGGCGCACTGCAACAGATGAGGCGCACTGCAACAGATGAGGCGCACTGCAACAGATGAGGCGCACTGCAACAGATGAGGCGCACTGCAACAGATGAGGCGCACTGCAACAGATGAGGCGCACTGCAACAGATGAGGCGCACTGCAACAGATGAGGCGCACTGCAACAGATGAGGCGCACTGCAACAGATGAGGCGCACTGCAAAAGATGAGGCGCACTGCAAAAGATGAGGCGCACTGCAACAGATGAGGCGCACTGCAACAGATGAGGCGCACTGCAACAGATGAGGCGCACTGCAAAAGATGAGGCGCACTGCAAAAGATGAGGCGCACTGCAACAGATGAGGCGCACTGCAAAAGATGAGGCGCACTGCAACAGATGAGGCGCACTGCAACAGATGAGGCGCACTGCAACAGATGAGGCGCACTGCAACAGATGAGGCGCACTGCAACAGATGAGGCGCACTGCAACAGATGAGGCGCACTGCAACAGATGAGGCGCACTGCAACAGATGAGGCGCACTGCAACAGATGAGGCGCACTGCAACAGATGAGGCGCACTGCAACAGATGAGGCGCACTGCAAAAGATGAGGCGCACTGCAAAAGATGAGGCGCACTGCAACAGATGAGGCGCACTGCAAAAGATGAGGCGCACTGCAAAAGATGAGGCGCACTGCAACAGATGAGGCGCACTGCAACAGATGAGGCGCACTGCAACAGATGAGGCGCACTGCAAAAGATGAGGCGCACTGCAAAAGATGAGGCGCACTGCAAAAGATGAGGCGCACTGCAAAAGATGAGGCGCACTGCAACAGATGAGGCGCACTGCAAAAGATGAGGCGCACTGCAACAGATGAGGCGCACTGCAAAAGATGAGGCGCACTGCAACAGATGAGGCGCACTGCAACAGATGAGGCGCACTGCAACAGATGAGGCGCACTGCAACAGATGAGGCGCACTGCAACAGATGAGGCGCACTGCAACAGATGAGGCGCACTGCAACAGATGAGGCGCACTGCAACAGATGAGGCGCACTGCAAAAGATAAATCGCGCTCCCAAAGACGGTCGACCTGCAAACACAGAGCGACCTGCAAATCGGTCTTTTGCAGACACGTGACATTTTGCACTCCCGGTCGCCATATTGGGTGGAGACCGGTTCATTTAAACAGAGGAAGTCCATGCCTTAGCTGCTACCTCGTAAGGATCAATGTTGTTAATTGAAGCCAACTTCACCATGTAACGTTCTCTGGCTTCAAGGTTGAGTTACTCTCTATAAGGCTTCTGCTCATTTTTATATTTAGTTTGCATTTTGCTGATGTTATTGTTCTGTATCGCACTGTGTTTAACATGAACTTCCTCTGTTTAAATGAACCGGTATCCACCCAACATGACGACCGGAAGTGCAAAAAGACACGAGCCGTGACGTCACGTGCAAAAGACTGATAGGAAAAGCTACAACGGAAGTGCTCCAGACCACTAGGGGCAGTCGAACAAAGAACAAATCATAAAGCATATTATAGTTTTCGGAATGGCACTAGTTATTTGTGTATTTTGACTTATTTATTTTAAGAATATTTTACACTTATTCGAAACTGTCTCGTTGTATTTGTTTTAATAGTGTACGGAAGTGAAGCAATGCATTAATGCCACGTTGGGTCAGTGGTCTAAGTCTTAGGCTTTAAGAGATGTCTTTTGATGCGGGAGACCCGAGTTCGATTCCCGGTCTCTGAATTTTTGTGGTATTACTTTCTTTTTTTTAAGCCTTTTGTTTTGGATAGATCGAACCAAGCAACAACAAAGAATAAACATGTAGATGTATTTATCTATTCCACCCGATATATCCAAAACAAAAGCCACAAACGGTGGCACAACTGGTAGAGCTGCTGCCTCTCAGCGAGCAGGTCCCCGGTTCAAATCCCGGTCCGGGGGCCTTTCTGGGTGGAGTTTGCATGTTCTCTCCGTGCATGCGTGGGTTTTCTCCGGGTGCTCCGGTTTCCTCCCACAGTCCAAAAACATGCATGTTAGGCTGATTGGTAACTCTAAATTGACCCTGGGTGTGAGTGAGACAGGTCCCTCTTGTAAATGAGTCCCCGTGGCTCAACGAGGCTAGCTGTATAAATAAAGGTTGAATGAATGAATGAAAACTTCCTCTTGCTCAAGATGTGAGTTCTGCAAAGGAGTTAAATTCAAAGCAGTCTGCTCCTCAGACAAATAGTGTTAAATTATTATTTTATCTATGAATGTTTCTGTCAAATTATTATTTTGTATAAATGTTTCTGTTCAGTGCCCTGAGATTACTTCTTTGGTGAATTGACACTATATAAATAAACTGAATTGAATTGAATCTTAGAACATCTTTACTGAGCACACACGACAGTTTAGGTCAAAATACTATCATTTTAAAGACACAGTACTATAGTTCATAATTTCTTATCTGGCAACCCGACTGACATGGAAACTACAGCATTTTTCATGTAAACCAGCTTATTTTTTGTTTATTACCCCCAATAAACATTGAAAAAACACTAATGTTTCCACAGGTTGTTCTCGTGTAAACGGGGCCTTATAGAAGGTTGATCACTTTAACTTGATCATTTCAAAAGTAGCTCACATGCTGAAAAAGTCTGGACACCCCTGATCTACAGGAATCAGTGATTCATGTACTGTATCTCTCAGCTTCAGAGGTACAGAACGCTGCTGCACGACTTTTAACTGGCACACGAAGGTTTGACCACATTTCTCCTGTTTTGGCCTCCCTGCACTGGCTGCCTGTATGTTCTAGGACTCATTTGTAAATTATTTTATTTACTTTTAAAGCTCTTAATGGACTTGCCCCGCCCTTTCTGTCTGAGTTGCTGCAGCCATACACACCCTCTCGATCCCTCAGGTCATGTGACCCATACACACCCTCTCGATCCCTCAGGTCATGTGACCCGTACACGCCCTCTCGATCCCTCAGGTCATGTGACCCGTACACGCCCTCTCCATCCCTCAGGTCATGTGACCCGTACACGCCCTCTCCATCCCTCAGGTCATGTGACCCGTACACACCCTCTCCATCCCTCAGGTCATGTGACCCGTACACACCCTCTCCATCCCTCAGGTCATGTGACCCGTACACACCCTCTCCATCCCTCAGGTCATGTGACCCGTACACACCCTCTCCATCCCTCAGGTCATGTGACCCGTACACACCCTCTCCATCCCTCAGGTCATGTGACCCGTACACACCCTCTCCATCCCTCAGGTCATGTGACCCGTACACACCCTCTCCATCCCTCAGGTCATGTGACCCGTACACACCCTCTCCATCCCTCAGGTCATGTGACCCGTACACACCCTCTCCATCCCTCAGGTCATGTGACCCGTACACACCCTCTCCATCCCTCAGGTCATGTGACCCGTACACACCCTCTCCATCCCTCAGGTCATGTGACCCGTACACACCCTCTCCATCCCTCAGGTCATGTGACCCGTACACACCCTCTCCATCCCTCAGGTCATGTGACCCGTACACACCCTCTCCATCCCTCAGGTCATGTGACCCGTACACACCCTCTCCATCCCTCAGGTCATGTGACCCGTACACACCCTCTCCATCCCTCAGGTCATGTGACCCGTACACACCCTCTCCATCCCTCAGGTCATGTGACCCGTACACACCCTCTCCATCCCTCAGGTCATGTGACCCGTACACACCCTCTCCATCCCTCAGGTCATGTGACCCGTACACACCCTCTCCATCCCTCAGGTCATGTGACCCGTACACACCCTCTCCATCCCTCAGGTCATGTGACCCGTACACACCCTCTCCATCCCTCAGGTCATGTGACCCGTACACACCCTCTCCATCCCTCAGGTCATGTGACCCGTACACACCCTCTCCATCCCTCAGGTCATGTGACCCGTACACACCCTCTCCATCCCTCAGGTCATGTGACCCGTACACACCCTCTCCATCCCTCAGGTCATGTGACCCGTACACACCCTCTCCATCCCTCAGGTCATGTGACCCGTACACACCCTCTCCATCCCTCAGGTCATGTGACCCGTACACACCCTCTCCATCCCTCAGGTCATGTGACCCGTACACACCCTCTCCATCCCTCAGGTCATGTGACCCGTACACACCCTCTCCATCCCTCAGGTCATGTGACCCGTACACACCCTCTCCATCCCTCAGGTCATGTGACCTGTACACACCCTCTCCATCCCTCAGGTCATGTGACCCGTACACACCCTCTCCATCCCTCAGGTCATGTGACCCGTACACACCCTCTCCATCCCTCAGGTCATGTGACCCGTACACACCCTCTCCATCCCTCAGGTCATGTGACCCGTACACACCCTCTCCATCCCTCAGGTCATGTGACCCGTACACACCCTCTCCATCCCTCAGGTCATGTGACCCGTACACACCCTCTCCATCCCTCAGGTCATGTGACCCGTACACACCCTCTCCATCCCTCAGGTCATGTGACCCGTACACACCCTCTCCATCCCTCAGGTCATGTGACCCGTACACACCCTCTCCATCCCTCAGGTCATGTGACCCGTACACACCCTCTCCATCCCTCAGGTCATGTGACCCGTACACACCCTCTCCATCCCTCAGGTCATGTGACCTGTACACACCCTCTCCATCCCTCAGGTCATGTGACCATACACACCCTCTCCATCCCTCAGGTCATGTGACTCATACACACCCTCTCCATCCCTCAGGTCATGTGACCCGTACACACCCTCTCCATCCCTCAGGTCATGTGACCTGTACACACCCTCTCCATCCCTCAGGTCATGTGACCCGTACACACCCTCTCCATCCCTCAGGTCATGTGACCTGTACACACCCTCTCCATCCCTCAGGTCATGTGACCCGTACACACCCTCTCCATCCCTCAGGTCATGTGACCCTTACACACCCTCTCCATCCCTCAGGTCATGTGACCTGTACACACCCTCTCCATCCCTCAGGTCATGTGACCTGTACACACCCTCTCCATCCCTCAGGTCATGTGACCCGTACACACCCTCTCCATCCCTCAGGTCATGTGACCCGTACACACCCTCTCCATCCCTCAGGTCATGTGACCCGTACACACCCTCTCGATCCCTCAGGTCATGTGACCCGTACACACCCTCTCCATCCCTCAGGTCATGTGACCCGTACACACCCTCTCCATCCCTCAGGTCATGTGACCCGTACACACCCTCTCGATCCCTCAGGTCATGTGACCCGTACACACCCTCTCGATCCCTCAGGTCATGTGACCCGTACACACCCTCTCCATCCCTCAGGTCATGTGACCCGTACACACCCTCTCGATCCCTCAGGTCATGTGACCCGTACACACCCTCTCGATCCCTCAGGTCATGTGACCCGTACACACCCTCTCGATCCCTCAGGTCATGTGACCCGTACACACCCTCTCGATCCCTCAGGTCATGTGACCCGTACACACCCTCTCGATCCCTCAGGTCATGTGACCCGTACACACCCTCTCGATCCCTCAGGTCATGTGACCCGTACACACCCTCTCGATCCCTCAGGTCATGTGACCCGTACACACCCTCTCGATCCCTCAGGTCATGTGACCCGTACACACCCTCTCGATCCCTCAGGTCATGTGACCCGTACACACCCTCTCGATCCCTCAGGTCATGTGACCCATACACACCCTCTCGATCCCTCAGGTCATGTGACCCGTACACACCCTCTCCATCCCTCAGGTCATGTGACCCGTACACACCCTCTCCATCCCTCAGGTCATGTGACCCGTACACACCCTCTCGATCCCTCAGGTCATGTGACCCGTACACACCCTCTCGATCCCTCAGGTCATGTGACCCGTACACACCCTCTCCATCCCTCAGGTCATGTGACCCGTACACACCCTCTCCATCCCTCAGGTCATGTGACCCGTACACACCCTCTCCATCCCTCAGGTCATGTGACCCGTACACACCCTCTCCATCCCTCAGGTCATGTGACCCGTACACACCCTCTCGATCCCTCAGGTCATGTGACCCGTACACACCCTCTCGATCCCTCAGGTCATGTGACCCGTACACACCCTCTCGATCCCTCAGGTCATGTGACCCGTACACACCCTCTCGATCCCTCAGGTCATGTGACCCGTACACACCCTCTCGATCCCTCAGGTCATGTGACCCGTACACACCCTCTCGATCCCTCAGGTCATGTGACCCGTACACACCCTCTCCATCCCTCAGGTCATGTGACCCGTACACACCCTCTCGATCCCTCAGGTCATGTGACCCGTACACACCCTCTCGATCCCTCAGGTCATGTGACCCGTACACACCCTCTCGATCCCTCAGGTCATGTGACCCGTACACACCCTCTCGATCCCTCAGGTCATGTGACCCGTACACACCCTCTCGATCCCTCAGGTCATGTGACCCGTACACACCCTCTCGATCCCTCAGGTCATGTGACCCGTACACACCCTCTCGATCCCTCAGGTCATGTGACCCATACACACCCTCTCGATCCCTCAGGTCATGTGACCCGTACACACCCTCTCGATCCCTCAGGTCATGTGACCCATACACACCCTCTCGATCCCTCAGGTCATGTGACCCGTACACACCCTCTCCATCCCTCAGGTCATGTGACCCGTACACACCCTCTCGATCCCTCAGGTCATGTGACCCGTACACACCCTCTCCATCCCTCAGGTCATGTGACCCGTACACACCCTCTCCATCCCTCAGGTCATGTGACCCGTACACACCCTCTCGATCCCTCAGGTCATGTGACCCGTACACACCCTCTCGATCCCTCAGGTCATGTGACCCGTACACACCCTCTCCATCCCTCAGGTCATGTGACCCGTACACACCCTCTCCATCCCTCAGGTCATGTGACCCGTACACACCCTCTCCATCCCTCAGGTCATGTGACCCGTACACACCCTCTCCATCCCTCAGGTCATGTGACCCGTACACACCCTCTCCATCCCTCAGGTCATGTGACCCGTACACACCCTCTCCATCCCTCAGGTCATGTGACCCGTACACACCCTCTCCATCCCTCAGGTCATGTGACCCGTACACACCCTCTCCATCCCTCAGGTCATGTGACCCGTACACACCCTCTCCATCCCTCAGGTCATGTGACCCGTACACACCCTCTCCATCCCTCAGGTCATGTGACCCGTACACACCCTCTCCATCCCTCAGGTCATGTGACCCGTACACACCCTCTCCATCCCTCAGGTCATGTGACCCGTACACACCCTCTCCATCCCTCAGGTCATGTGACCCGTACACACCCTCTCCATCCCTCAGGTCATGTGACCTCGTACACACCCTCTCCATCCCTCAGGTCATGTGACCCGTACACACCCTCTCCATCCCTCAGGTCATGTGACCCGTACACACCCTCTCCATCCCTCAGGTCATGTGACTCGTACACACCCTCTCCATCCCTCAGGTCATGTGACCTGTACACACCCTCTCCATCCCTCAGGTCATGTGACCAGCTGCTCCTGAGTGTGAGTTCAGAGGAGACCGTGCTTTTTCTGCTGCAGCTCCTAAACTGTGGAACAACCTTCAGTGAACATCAGACTCTACCTGTCTGTTTTAAATCTCTTCTTAAAACCATCTCTTTTTTTTTTTTCCATTTATAGATGGCCTCCCTTCACACCTTATAGCCATCCTCTCACTCCAATATGTATTTTTTTTTTTTTTTAATAGAGAGAAAGAAAGAAAAGAGAAAGTGAGACAACAAAACAACAATTGTCCACAGAAAGAGCACAAGGCAAACACACCAAACCTCCGTCCACAATCCTGCAAAGCACATGACAGAACACAACAACGAAACATACAAGCATAAAGACTGATAATATTCATGACCTTGCAAAAGATTTCTATAAATACACATACCCATACCTACAAATATATATACAATATACATACATATATATTTATATTCATTTATATACCCATCTACATACATCTACTATACATCCCTGCATCCATTTGTGTGTGGTTGTGAGCATGCATAAGTGAATGAGGTTCCTCCAATAGAACATTTAGTAGCGACTGTGAAGCATCAGAGACCCGTCCCCCCAAAGCCCGAGACAGACGAAGGGGCGATCAAAGCCCAAGACCCCAGGAAGGACCCCGAGCCCAGAGTCCCCAGGACCACCCGAACAGGACGAGCCACTCGTCCACTCCCCAGATCCGACCAAGTGGAAGAACCGGACGAACCCCACCAGGGACCACACACAATGACCCCCCGGGGTCAACAGCGACAATACACAGGCCCCCGCCGGAGCCCGCTGCACCGACGTAGCCCCAGGGCCGGTCACCGAGTGTGAGCTCAGAGGAGACCGTGCTTTTGCTGCTGCAGCTCCTAAACTGTGGAACGACCTTCAATGAACATCAGACTCTTCTCTGTCTGTTTTAAATCTCTTCTTAAAACCATCTCTTCTCCCTGACCTTTGACACCATGAGATGTTGACTTGAATAATTTTAATAACTTATTATCTGTCTGATTGTTTTAGTATGCGTTTGTCTTGTGGGTGATGAAGTGCTCTATGAGTAAAGCTGCTATTGAATAAAAAGAAAATAAATACCAAATTGAGTTTGGCAGGCAGGAAAGAATTTTTTTTTTACAATAATAAAGCTTTCTGAATATCCACTGACATTTGAGGAGTTTATACATCATCATCCTCATTCCCTGAAAAATCTGTATCTGTTTTGTTTCGATGACTGAAATGATGAGAAATGAATGAATTTGTCACGAGCGAATTTAACTCGGGTCCAGCGTGGCTGCGCGACGTTCTGCAGATTTCCTGTCTGATGTGTGGACTGCAGGACCAGCGCTCCCTGTTTTTAGTTCGTTTTTTAGAACTTTTTATTAACATATAAACACAGAACACCATGCGGCAGAAGAACACCGGCTCTCGACTTTTTTTCCCCCACCCGACCTGTCAATCAATTCAGTAGGCGTGTCAGCAAATGACACAGACACATGAACAGAAGAGGACTCACTCTGATAAAACATCACCAGCTTACACCAAGACTCTGGAACGAGTTACCTCTACCTGTCAGACAGGCCCCTCCCTCTCAGTTTTCAAATCCCGGTTAAAAACTCACTACTATTCTGTTGTTTCAACGCCTGATGATCTGTGATCGTTTTATTTATGATCTGCAATGTTTTTATGTTTTTCATGTTGTACTTCACTGTGTGTGTTGCCTGTTTGTTTGTTCAGCACTTTGGTTTGGCCTTGTTCCTGTTGAAAGTGCTTTACAAATAAAATGGTATGGTATATATCAAAACCAAACCAAAACAATAATGAAACATATTATCATTAAACATCGAGACCGTACAGTGAGAGTTACATTTTGTTTGGATTTACTTTTACCGGGGACGCAACGACACCGACTCCGTTGTGCTTGGTATGGGATGAGAAGCTGTTTATTTCATTCCTATTCAAGACACTTTGATAAGAATGACTATATATTTAATATAGGCGAATACAGAGTATCTTTGTTTACAATTCTGGTTGGTGGTGTGCCTCGTGATTTTTTCAATGAAAACACTGTGCCTTGGCTCAAAAAAGGTTGAAAAACACTGATCTATACCTAACATACACGCATGAGATTTATATCCTGCAAAAACCAATGCAGACATGTTCCTGTTTTTAGTTTTATACACCGCCTTGTATTCTAGTGGTTTTTTCTTTTCGCTACTTTTCCTTTTGGTTGCTATTTAGTTTTGATTTATTAGAAATAATAATAATTTGATTGCCTCTTTTGTGACGGTCTATTGTTGTTGTGTTGTCATTACTCTTTGTTAATAAATCAGTCTCTGTACATGCCAAAATCAAAGTCAACATTTAGATCATTTCCAACGTGGGCACAGTTTAAATAAGAATAAAATGTTAAAGTTTTTTACCGTGTTTGCCTCTGGAAATGTCCACGTACTGGCACAGTCTGGGGTGACTGATGCTCTTCAGGATCTGGAAGCGTCCCAGGATCTTGATGGAGTTTGGAGTGAGAGGGAGGCCGTTGCTGCCGCAGACATCATGAGGGAGAGAAGAGGCGAAGAAGGTGTAGGCTCCGAGCTGCGCGTCCATCAGGGGCTTCATGGTGACTGTCTCCACACGCACAACCTGCCACCACAAGTGAAAAACATTTTACTAACCCACAGAACAATGACATGCATCTTTCTTCTTGTTGAGGTTTTATTGGCGGTTGGCAAAAAACGATGTGGTTGCATTATCGCCACCTACCAGTATGGAGTGTGGCTCAAAATGTCTATTTTATTCTATACTGTACTGTTATATTCTGCTAATCACCTTTGTTTTCCAGAAAAATCTAATTAAAATCTGCATACTTTTACGATCTGAATTCCCCTGTAGTATATTTATTAAATCAAACATTTCTTTATTTCTCCTAAATTCGTCCAACATTACTCTCCTTTCTATCAGATATCTTCTACATACTGAAATAATATGTTCTATTGTCTCATTTTCTCCACAATATTGACAGTTCCCAGTATTATGTTGCTGTATTCTGTATAGCGAACCATTATGTCCAAATCTTAACCTTGTTAATAGTTTCTCCTCTCTTCTAGTTTTTCTTCCCACTCTCATTTTTCCTACTCTTTTTTAATCTTACCACCTTCCTTTGTTATCTTCATCCCATTCTTTCTGCCACCTTTCCCTCAATTTTTGTTTAATTATCCTTTTTGCTTCTGATGTGCTTGTACTAACTGTAACATCGACTTGTCTTGTTGTTGCCTTTTTTGCTTCCCTATCTGCCATCTCGTTACCCTTGGGGAGGAAAAATCCAAGATGGCGGAGTGAACAGTCGTAGCTGGCAGGCTCCGGTGTAAATACTTTTTATATTGTCCTTGAATGCAATTTCGTGTGCTTTACGCCACTCTCAATAGCTTTTTTGAAAGCTCCTAGTAAGTCTGAGTGATTTCTGAAGTGAAACAGAACCTTTGGGCGTTTTTTCTTGACCGAGCTAACAACACGTGGACGAAAATTAGCCATGATGGACGACCACGACTACGGCATGGCCGCTCTTCCCAGTGCGAGTGGAGACGGAGGCTGCAAAAATGCAGATGTTGAAGCTGGCGAACAGATGTCAAAAACGGAGAAGATCAACTTGGACCACTCTCCACTGAAAGCTCCCCTCTCTAAAAAGCAGAAGAAAGGCAACGACAAGCGTGAGTGCAACCTTCAGACTATTCTAGAAGCTGTAAATTCACTGACATCCACGGTGAGCTCAATTTCATCCACAATGAGCTCACTGGAATCCACAGTAAGCTCACTGATGATAAAAATGGATGCACAAACTCAACTTCTGCAGAAGTTTGAGAAAAAAATTGAAGAAAATGCTGCCTCTATTAAGGTGAACAAGGAGAAAATAGAGGGGCTGCAGAAAAAAGTCAGTGAGCTTGAAGAGGAGAATAAACAGCTGAAGGAGTCTGTGATGGAACAAGCTCGATATAAAAGGAGATGGAATCTGAGGCTGAACGGCCTTGCTGAAAAAGAGGGGGAGAACACCAGAGAGGAGGTCATTGGCATTTTGACCAGAGTGGTGCCCATCTCAGTGGATCAGCTTCGTGGGACAGTCGACACCGTGCATCGCCTGGGAAGGAAAAGTGACCCCGCCACTTCAAACAACGCTCCACGGTCAATAATGATCCAGTTCGTGGCAAGAACGGTTCGAGACGAGGTTTGGAAGAGATCTAAAAATGCCAAGGTCTGTCAAGAGAAGCATGTTCATTTTAAAGAAGATTTCTCCAAAGAAGACAGGGAAGCTCGGAAGAAGTTATGGCCGCTGGTACGAGATGCCAGACAGAGAGGGCAGAGAGCTTTCCTGAAGGAAGGATATGCTCTGATCGACAACCGGAGAGTCGACCCTTCATAAGCACTGACTGAAGTTTTTTTTTTTCCACTTTGTATCTTTTTCAGAGTAGTATTACTGATAAGTGATCTCAATATTAGAATAGATAATGTTTTTGATACACCAGATTTGTCCTAAATGCACCTTGTTCTGATAGTTGAAAGGACAAAATTTCTCATTCCTGCACATCTTGTATTTTTGTTCTACCTCAAAACCTTTTAGGTACCGGTATATTATCTTTTATTTCTTTAAACGCTAGGGGGCTTAAAAACAATGTGAAACGAAAAGCTGTTTTTCTTTTTTGTAAGGAGCAAAAAGTCAATTGTGTTTTTTTACAAGAAACTCATTCTGGTAAGGATGATGTGAACTTTTGGAAGTTACAGTGGGGTGACTCTATTTTTGTTAGTCATGGGACGTCACACTCAGCAGGTGTTATGATTTTGTTTAACAGATTTCCAGGGAAAATTTTAAAGCATGTTAGTGACACTAGTGGGCACTGGCTGATGGTGATAACAGAAATTAATGATGAAAATTTTATTTTGGTGTGTGTTTATGGTTACAACGAAAGAGGCAAAAACAAAACTTTGATAAATGATTTATGTAAACATATTACAGACAATATGCATACTTATTCAACAGACAAAGTTATAGTTGGCGGTGATTTGAATTTGGCGCCTGACTTATGGTTGGACAGAAATCCACCCCGGGTCCTCTGTCATAAATACGATGATCTGATCAATCAATTAATGAACAGTGCAAACTTGATTGATTACTGGAGGGTGAAAAACCCTGGGACTCGTCAGTTCTCCTGGTTTAATGCCTCTGGGAATGGTTTAAGTTCTAGAATAGATTACTGGCTCATTTCTACTTCTTTGATCAATTATATTAATAAGTGTGAGATATCTGCTGCACCTTTAACTGATCACTGTGTAATTTCTCTATCTCTTGTGTTTTCAAGGTCAGATCCTGGCTTAACCCGTGTTTGGAAATTCAATAATTCTCTTTTGCAGAATTCTGGTTTTGGTGAAGAGGTCAGACAGTTGGTGGTGGAGGTCAATGCCTTGGAAATGTCAGCCGTGAGTAAATGGGAATGGTTTAAATTTAAAATAAGGGAGCTGGCTATTGATACAAGTAAAAAACTATCTAAACTGAAACAACAAAAACAACTTAATATCATTACAAATATTAACGGTCTTTGTAAAAAGACAGATTTGGTACCTGAAGAACTTGTTGAACTAAATAAATTACAGAGTGAACTAGATCAATTATATGAAGAAAAAGCTAAGGGTGCTTTTGTACGTTCTCGAGCTCGCTGGATTGAAGAAGGGGAAAAAAATACATCTTATTTTTTCAACCTGGAAAAACATAGGCAACTAAAAAAGAAGATCACTAAATTGAATATAAATGGAATTATTTCTGAAGATGAAACACAGATTAATAGAGAAATACACAATTTTTACAGTAACTTAT